>JANAVB010031617.1:30703870-30773870 GCA_029216955.1 Iris pallida
GATGCTCTACTTACTAGAGTATTCGTCGGGTGTTTGGCAGGCGTTGCCTATGACTGGTATCGCAGTTTGTCGGATGGCTGCATAACATCTTTTGTAGCACTAAAAAAATGTTCCTGGAATGGTTCTATGAGGGAACAAACGATATGACCATGTCGATCCTTATCAAGATCAAACAAAGGCCTAAAGAAACTGCTGAATGTTTCATAGAGCGCTTCAATCATGAAGCACTCAAAATGCCTTTAGGTACTCCATATGCATTGACTATAAATACATGTAAATCAAACTTATTACCTATAGTCAGCATGTGGACCGGACCCACATAATTTCAAGATTGGGCCTCCTTTATAGTAAGTACCAGGGCAGCTGAAGGCAACGCCGATAAATTTAAGCAGCTAGGCATCTAGATGCCTAACCTCGACAAAGATGAACATCCTATTACCAGCTTAGTGGTCGACAAAACAACTGTAAAGGCAAGGAATCCTTGGCTATCAATGTAGGTCAATCAATACCTATAACAATAGCACCTCCGCAGAGAGCACCACGTCCCTAAGAAGAGTATTCCTTTGATGAGGACGACATCCTGAGCATATTTGATTGTCTAATCAAGAGCAACAAACTTCAACTACCTGATGCTAAACATCCGGATGAAGTAGGTAAAATTGTCAATCCCAAATATTATATGTATCACAGGTTCTCGGGGAATCCAACCAGGGCATGCTACGTACTCAAAGGGAAGATCCAAGAGTTGATAAATGCCAAAGCAATCACTCTTCAACAAAACTAGATGACGGTTACTGCTAATGTCATTTCTCTATAGATCGGTGACTTACCTGATCAATTGATTCCGGATGGTGTTGTTCCCATTTCAAAGGCTACCTTAAAGATCATCAACCTTTTGCCAGCACGAAGCGACGGTCTTATACCTCTATTGACTAATAAAAGGGAAATCATGTGGATTCACCCTGACTTGGTTGCTGATTTTGAACCAAAGGCATCTACTCCTTCTACCAAGCCAAGAAAGGCAGCCAAGTACAAGTCGTGTCATATGACATTACTGGGCGATCATCTTCAACCTTTGGATGCTACAATCGTTCCAACGGCGGCTCTATCTTCCTCTTCTAAGATTGTATCACCAAAGCCAAAGATTATGTACCAGCCAAAATCCTATCGGTACAGTCAACAGTCTCATGAATTGATGACAAATATGGGATATGATTTACAAAAAGCCCCTGGCTTGAATAACGAAAAACGGTCTCCTATACCTATTTTTCTGCGACTTCAGGACAATCAATCCCGTGTCGGTCTGGGATTCTGGATAGACCTTTCATCTTCTCTAAAGAAGAGATCTTCCAGAAATAAGACCCGGATGAAGAACTATAATATGTTTTTTTTCACCAATTTCGGAAGAAGAAGTCATGATTGGTACTAGGTCTGGGAGACTCAACCTTAGAGACTACCAAGAAGGACAAGAGAATATCGTCACTCATTTCGTCTCTGATATCCCGCCAACATCGCCTCTTTCTGTTTCCAATGTTCCTTCGGCATCATCGTTTCAAGTAGAACATGTCCCTCCCAAGCCAACAACAGCTGACAAAGGCAAGCAGCCGGCTCGCTTTGACAAAAGCTTAAAGAAAACTACCTTGCAAGGACTCGAAAAGCCGTATAATTTTGATATATTGCCTCAACTGGCCAATACTCTGGCAAGATTATTGATTTTTGAACTCCTGTGCCTCTCGAAGGAAACTAGAGAAACATTAAGTGAGGCTTTAATGCAAGCCGATGCTTATCTGGCGTATCTCAAGAAAATAGACGAAGAACTTGTGGCATATTCTCATTGTTATAGCGTGATGGAATTGATTCCCAAATCACCTTTGCTCAGGATGATATATTACTTGAAGACAATCGACATGACCGACCTCTCTACTTTAGAGGGTTTGTCGACACAATAAAGGTCGACCGCATTCTGGTCGACCTTGGATTTGCACTCAGCATTATGCCGAAAACTCTATTGGATGCGCTGAGGATCACAGTCCATAACTTCTCTACGACCATAACGACTATTCTGGGGTTCAATTCTAGAAGAAGCAAACCATTGGAAAAGATTCGTCTAGAAGTCCAAATTGGCAATCTTCGCACAAAAGTCACCTTTTATGAGATTGAGAATCATGTCTCCTACAATGTATTGATAGGAAGACCGTGGTTACATGAACATAATATCGTGCAATCAGCTCTCCATCAATGCTTCAAATATGTTGATGACAACAGAGAAGTCCAGAAAGAAGTGGCTGATCTTAATCCCTTCCGAGGTATTGAAGTATATTATACAGATCCAAAATGTATAAAGAAGAGTTCATGAAAGTCGTACTGGCTATGGACACTGAAGAAGATCGAAGAATAATCGAGATGAGGTCCTGGTAATTCCAGTCAAGGGACGCACTTCTCATCCCTCGTCTTCTCAGACGCTGACCATTAATCTCTATCCTTCTACTAAATGTCCTCCTTCTAAAAAGTTGGAGCATAGGAAGCTCACCTCTTCTGAGCCTCTTGTTATCGACCTTCGTCATAACAAGCCTCCTACTTCTCCTCCTCTTGTTATTAATTTTGGCAAGCCATCAGCCAAGGTTAAAAATACTATTGTAAATGTGGATGCAATTATCAATAAAGTAGCATCTCCTTTACAGTACATTGATGTCAATTATTACACACAGTGTTATCTAGAAATTTTTGATAACTTCGAACCACTTACCTTGGAGGCAATTCAACCTCTTCAAAATGAGGTATCATTAGAACCAGTACAAAACTCATTCTTTCTAGTTCATTCCCGGAAGATAGATGAGCATCCTATCCTCTTCAGCAAAGGACTGAATCAAAGGCTATATTTGATAGTGACTCTAAAAAACGATGATAGCGAACAAATCCAACTACGTCATTACAGTCAACAATCTAAGGATATTATTCAAAAGATGGGCTACAACTTCAAGTTCGGCCTCAACGGTGGTAAGGGTAGACAAACTCATATTCATATACGTGCACCAAAAGGAAAGTTACTACAATATTATAAAAAAAAGCATGGGTTGGGCTATACTATGCCGATCATGACCTCAGATATGTTTGAGTCAGACAAAGAAGAACGATCTAATTCTTCTGACTCTTCTTCATAAGATTCAGACACCAGTATAGGGCACATTCATCGAGTGACCCTATCTTCCAATATGGTAATAGTTGAACTCTCAAAAGACGATGACGATTTCACCGAGACTCATGAAGCAGAGCCCTGGGCACAAAGGATGGATACTAAATGGGAACTTCGCTTTTAACAATACGAACCACCCAATGAGGATCAATTGGTCCAGATCGACGTCGGAGACGAAGCTTCTCCAAGGCCAATTTTTATTAGTAAAAGTCTTCTGGAAATAGACAAACAAGATCTGATCCAATTCATCAAAGAATATATTAACATATTCGCTTGAAGCTACGAAAATATACCGAGATTAGATCCTGAGATTGCTACTTACAAGCTCAATATTCTGTCAAATGCTAGGCCAGTCAAACAATAATAGCGTCAATTCCTACCTGCTATAACGAACGCCATAGAAGCTGAAGTCATGAAGCTCATTGCTTGCAGCTTTGTCAGAGAGGAACAATATTCAGACTGGGTGGCTAATGTCGTCCCATTTATGAAGAAAATAGGGAAGGTCCGAGTCTGTATCGAATTTAGAGACCTTAATGAAGCTTGTCCCAAAGATGATTTCCTCTTCCGATCACTGATGTCATAATCAACAACACCTGTGGGTTTGAATGAATGTCTTTCATGGACTGATTCTCCGGATATAATCAGATCATGATGGATCCCGAAGATGAAAAAGATACATCTTTCTGCACTCCTTTAAGAGTGTACTGCTACAAAGTCATGCCATTCGGCCTTAACAATGCTGGTGCCACCTATCAGCGGGCCATGAGCACCATCTTCTGTGAACATTTACGAAAGACAGTCGAATGCTATGTTGACGATATTGCTGTCAAGTGTCGTCTAAAGAAAGATCACATCCAAGACTTAAGAACTATTTTTGATCTAATACACTAGCAGCAACTCAAGATGAATCCCACTAAGTCATTCCTGGGAGTCTCTAGTGGCTAATTCCTCAAATTTGTTATTACATCTAAGGGTATACACGTTGATCCCGAGAAAGTCAAAGACATTCAAAGGATGCGTCCTCTACGCAACCTAAAAGAGCTACGAGGATTCCAGGGATGACTTGTATACATCAGGAGATTCATCTCAAATCTCTTTGGACGCTGCAGATCATTCACTCAATTGATGAAGAAAGGTATGTCTTTCATTTGGACTGACGAATATCAGCAAGCATTTGAAGACATAAAGAGATATTTGATGAACCCTCTAGTCCTAGTTCCTCTAATCATAGGAATAACTTTCCTGATGTATATTTGAGCAATGGATCATACTTTGGGCCTCCTGCTAGCTCAGAAAAATAAGAAAGGCCATGAGCAAGCAATTTATTACCTCAATCGCACAATGATCGATGTTGAACATCGATATAGCCCATTGGAAAAAGAATGTCTAGTCTTGATGATTGCCGTCCAGAAAATACGGCATTATATTACAGGCCAGACCATTCATGTCATCTCTAGAGTCAATCCTCTATGAGTTTTGATGAAGAAGCCTAGTACACTCAATTCCAGACTCGCTACATGGGCGATACTACTAGCACAATATGACATGGTCTTTGTCCCACAAAAGTCTGTTAAGGGTCAAACCTTAGCTGACTTCTTGGCTGCTCACCCAATCCCTGAAACTTCTAAACTTTACGATGAAATTCCTGATGAAACTCTAGAATCTAATATGAATTCGGAGGGAATACTTGCTTGGCGTCTATTCTTTGATGGTGCATCCAGAATTGGACCCAATGGTATCATTGTCGCTGGAGTTGGGATCGTTCTTATATCTCCCGAAGGACTAGCCATTCAAAGAGCCTATTCACTGGACGAGCCATGTTCCAACAATACCGCTGAGTATAACGCTCTGCTCATCAGTCTCTAATTAGCTAAATAGTTGGATATTAAATATCTAGAAGTATATAGAGACTCTAAACAGATTGTCAACTAGGTTTGAGGCACGTATGAAGTTCGACATCAAAATCTCATTTCATACCAGGAAGCAAAAGTCAAATTGGCTACATCCTTTAAGGGTTTCTTTATCAAACATGTATGCGAGAATGCAATATAGAAGCTGATCACTTGCTAATCTAGTAGCAGTATTAGCGATCCCTGTGAAAAGACAACAATTGATGGTCATCACTAACAGGGAATTATTCTTTGTCAAGAATAATTTGAATGTTAAAACTAGCAATTCAGTTGAGATTTGCACAACTAGTGAAGACTGGAGAGCCCCTTCCATCGACTTTACGGTACATGATATCTTGCCTGCTGATCCTAAAGAAGCTACAACGATTCGCCATCGATCACTCATATTCTATTACAATCACTCTTCTAAAATACTATACCGTCGATCATTTGACGGTATGCTCTTACATTGTCTCATGGGCGATGAAGCAAAACAAATATTACGTGAAACTCATGATAGTGTCTATGGTGTACACCAGCATGGTCGTAAGCTTCAGGATCAGATTCGACATATAAGATATTACTGGCCCACTATGGTGGCAGATACGATTGAATATGCAAGAAAATACAGAGCATGTCAAATCCATGTAGATTTTATTCACCAACCATCAGAATTCCTGCATCCTACTGAAGTATCTTGGCCTTTTGAAGCTTGGGGCATGGATGTCATCGGTCATATCAATCCGCCCTTATTTTGAGGACATCGGTTTATCTTAGCTATAACCGATTACTTCTCAAAATGGGCAGAAGCTATACCCTTAGCAGAAGTCAAGACAAGTAGTATCGTCAGTTTTATTAAACATTATATGATCTACAGATTCAACGTTCTTCGACGAATCATCTATGAAAATGAACCTTAATTCATCAGTCAGAAATTTACTCGATTTTGTGATGACAATCGAATCAACAATGTTGCTTCGACGGCCTATAATCCCACAGCTAACGGTTTAGCTGAAGCATTCAACAAAACAATCATCAAGATTGTTAAGAAGTTTGTTTCTACCAATAAACGAAACTGGAGTGAAAAGTTTGGGGAATGTCTATAGGCATACCATACCATCGTATGTACTCCAACTGGCTGTACACCTTTCTCTTTGTTGTATGGTTGGGAAGTCGTCCTACGGTTGGAGATGCAAATCCCATCACTGAGGATAGCTATTGCCAATGAACTCACAATAGAAAATAATTATCGTCTTCGACTTCAGGAGCTTGAAGCACTCGATGAGAAGCGGTTACTAGCTCAACAGCACATTGAGTTATACCAAGCCCGTATCTTGAAAGCCTTCAATCGTAAAGTCAAGGTACGAACATTTCAAAAAAAACGAGCTGGTCCTTCTTGTCAGACTTCCTATGACTATGACACACATAAGCAAGGGCAAGTTCAAACCAAAGTGGGAAAGTTCCAACATTGTAAGCAAAGTTTTCTCAAATGGAGCTTATCAACTAACCGGGATGGACGGTCGAATCGCTATGATGCCTATTAACGACAAATTCCTGAAGAAATACCATATTTGAAAGTGTGTACCATATTTTTTGACAAATGTTGTACATACCTCAAATCTTCAACTTATTATCTTTTATTTACATATTTTTTGACAAGTGTGTACCATATTTACACATATGACTTGTTACGTCCATATTACCTCTGATAATGTCATCACAGAAATAATACTATATCAAAGTTATATTCTGTTATGTCCACATTACCTCTGAACAGCTATAATAAATATTGTTATTTTCAAGAGATATGTCACGTCTAGTGCCTTTAAACATGTTTCTTACTCCTACTTATTTCTTGTGTCTTAAACAGATACATAATAAGTAATAAAGCCACAAAAGACCCTCAATTCTTTATTCCATGCAATATTATGCAAAAACATACATTTATCCAAAAATATTCAAAACAAAGAAGTTATTACTTTTCATTCTTAAAGATAACTTCACTTTGGAGGCAGGGTGCTAAGATCAGTAATTATCTTCTTCAAAGATTTAGCTCGCTCTACCCTAGTGGTTCTTGTTCTGGCCAAGTCTGTCCTGGACTGTGGTTGCAAAGGTTGCATTGATGTAACTTGACGTTTTATCTCTATACCCTGAACTTGGAGAAAGTTATATCGTCTAATCATGATGTGTACCATATTTACACATTCGAGCTTGACCTTCAGTTGCTTCTTTCTCTTTCTTCGCTGCCTCAGTCTTATAAAGCTCAATGGAAGAGGTAGATTCAACAATGCTTGATTTTATCTCTCCAGATCGTATTGAGAAGGTAACTACAGAATTGTCCAGTGCGACTCATCGTTCTTCATATTCACGAGCTATGGCCTCACACTATGCATCTACTAGTCTTTGTATATTGCTTCTCGTTAGTTCTTGATAAGATCTGATAGGATCTTCAAGCTCATTCAAGATATGCTGCAGGAAGTTGACCCTTTCAGTATCGCCGAGACTGCATATGACTTCAATTGTAGAAAAAGAAGTTCTCCTTACTAAATCGTAAGGATGTTGCTTCTCTATATCCATTTGTACCAGAGTGCTCAAGGAAGTGAAGAAGGCACTCGTATATGTTTCGATAATGCTACTGGTCATCGCTGATACACCAGGAATTCCTACTTCAATAGGAGCTCCCCCTTCGGTAGAGGTTGGAAGAATAGCAGTTTATGCACCATGAGATCTCGATGCATGCACCCCTGAGGAGCATCCCTCCATGGTATGAGTCCCTATGTCCAGGGGAGCCATAGTGGAGCTAAGGCTAAAAATAGTAGAAGTAAATGGGACTTCAGTGATTGTCCTAACATGACCAGCTGCAATCTAAAAGCAAAATCATTATATTATACAACATCAAAGGAGCAATGGTAAGTAAAGTGAAAAGTTTACATGAGTCTGGTGGCATATACAAAATCGCATGATGTGTGGTATCTTATTCTATAACGAGCCGTACCATGGTATTCTCAGATACAGACGTTTGGTTGCTTCCAGCCTCTAAGCATCCTGACACAAAATGGCTGCTTCCAGCCCCCGACTCAATTTGACCCCCTAGGGCTGTGACTTCTGTCCCCTCCGTTTTGAAAACTTGTTCAGTAGGGGTGTGAATCCCCTTACATTAATATCGGAGTTTTTATTACCCCCAACATCTTCGATACCTTCAATGTGGTCTTCATTACCAAGGTGCTTATCACCCCCAGGGGCTTCAACACTTTCCATGAGGTCTTTATCACCCTCGTCAGCATCAGGGTTTACTTTGCCCTCGACTTCAACTTTGGTATCAGAGTTCTCTTCATTTTGCAGTTCCTTGAAGCTCTGACTAGCATTATTAGGGCTCTGGTCACCTTCATTCTCAATAGGGTGCTCTTCACCCTCAATAGTAACCTGGCCGTCTTTGGCCACTAACGTTTGACCCTCTTAGGTTATTGCTTGATTATGATCTTCAACATGATCAGGATCAGACGCAGCATCGATGGGATCTTCCTCGTTCAGCTCATCGTCAAAACCACAACCATCTAGAGCTTCTATCACCTCCTCATCTTCTCGAGATGGAACCTCGTTCAGAGCAGGAGTTTGGATTATTGATGGAGTTGGGACTTCTGGGATAATATCTTTTGAAGTTGACTTTTCTTCAAGAACTGTGACCCCTGGAGTATCATCAGTGGTGGGTGACGATATCAATCCCGTTGAAGCAAACGCCATCAATGTCGTTGCAGATAGAGGAATGGTGAACCCTATGACTACTGGGTCTGAGACAGTAATCGGAAGGACTTCTGCTGTAACAACTGTAGCAGGTTCGTTGGTTGCTAAAAGCTCTGGAGATAAAGATATATCAATTTAAACTGCCAATAGGTTAACATCTAATAACTCTTGTTGGACTGAAAGAGTAAGAGTATTACCTTTTGGAGTCAGCAGATCTTGTGATGGTAGTAATGGTTTTGATTGATCAGGAGACTGGCACGATACTAGTAGAGTAGGGGAGACTGGAGATTCCTCCTGCACAACTTTTGTTGCCATCAATTTTCTCATCGTTTTGCGTTTAAACGACAGTGAAGGTGATCCCTCAGTCCCGGAAGGTTCGTCCTGCACAGCTGGTCATCTACTGGTTTCTTCAATATAAATTCTACTTACTTCCTGTATTGGAGAAGGGTTGGCCCCGTTCCCCCAGAGAAAAGCTCGACTTCCTGTTGTCGTGTTTGAAGCCTTGTCCTTGCTATGGTCTTTTCAGCGATAACAATTGCTTCTTTCTTCTTTGTCCCTCGATCTTTAGGGAGAGAAGGAGGTTCATCTAGGGTAGATCAAGTAGATGCGTCCCTAAATTTTTTGTCTTTTGCTAGTCTCCTTTATGGGATATTTCTCTTTTCGCTTCTTCAGAGTGACATATAGTGTGCCATGTACTTCATCAGGGAAACCGATGAGTGTAGCTTCTAGAGGTTCATCAGCCGAAACATTTTCTTCATCCTCTGCAAATTCTAGAGTAGTCTTGAATCCTATTCGTGACCTCCTAACACTAACGAAGCTATAAGACAAAGAGAAGCCCTCGAAAAAAGTATTGGCTGAGGTACAGAATTATGCATATTTATGTAACATACGCGGGCCTACACCAAAGGTAGCTGAAGGCATTGTGAATATTGCTTTAGTGCCCCTCGCACTATAATACCTCCACCCTCTACCACCATTGATCAAATATCCCGAAGCATTTAAGCACGTGGTTGCATTTCCCACATGCATTTGATTATAGCCGAATTGGCGAGCAAATTGGCTAAGCAGATATGGCTCCAGAAAACACTCACCCTCGAACTGATACTAGGTGAGAATGTCTGATCATCTTCAATCACATGAAAGCTGTCGGAGGTGGACTACTAGCCATAGGCTCTAAATCCTTGAGAATGTTAGCCCAATGATTATATCATGTTTTTTGAATATGGCTAATCAATTAAATTTAACATATTGACGTCACTAATATTCATGTAATCACTATCATGTTGCTACTTAAACTTAGCATTGTCCTAATGTTCACTATATCAATATTGCTATGCTTGTATCATATTGTTCTATTTGTCTAACATGTACTTGTAGACATACAGTAAGTATAATCAAGCTTTGTCAAACCAGGACATATGCAATGCAGAATTAATGATGGGCCAAAGACAACATCATACAAGAAGATTTCTCTGAACCGTCCAACGACCTATATGGGACCTCACATCGGGGGTTGCGTGCTCGATCAGCGGACAGGGGTCGAGGAGGCAACGCCACCGGTGGGGGTTCGGAGGCGAAGCCACCGAAAGGTATTCAGATTTCCAAATCTGTTTATCTTTGGATGACCGTCGTCAAGGAAAAATACGTCTTCAGGTCTGCTCAAATATTAAAAGAAATGCATCATCAAAGGCTCTTGGTTTTCCTACTTTATTACTGTATTTTTCATATTTATTGAGTCTAGGAATACGATTTACACTGCGTCATACTGGCAAATAGGCTACCCAAGAAGCGTTTTCAAAATACCCTTTTATTTTGAAAACAAGCCCACTTACAAAAGCCTAAACTACTTCATAACTGCTTGACTTTTTAAAAATCCTAAAAACTAATTTGCAAAAACCCTAACAAAACTCCAACAGAATTCGGCCCGACTTTGGTCCGAATTCGGCCAGAGTTCGGTTAGTGCCCATTGGATTTAAAACTTGGTCATCCCGCAGTTACGGATCTTGCCAAGATTTTTTCATAGAGTTCTGCCTGAATTCTGACAGAGTTCTGCCTTTGAAAAAACTATAAAAAAGAAGAATTTCGATCATTTCAACTCAACAATTCACTTTCATATCTCTTCTCTCTAAGCCTGCTACTTCTTCCAAAGTGTTATAAGCTATTCATTTTCAAATCCCAAGCCAGTTACAATCCTCTAGTCGATTTTCTATTACGGTACGTCTAGAAGTTTCAGAGTGATTATAATCAGAGGCTTGATTGAAGAAAGGTACTTCACAATTGAAGTTGGACGAATACTTTGGATCAAAGCTCGCGTTGTAGAAGTTGCAAGAACATGGGATGAAAACTTGTGGTGATTTTCTATAGTAGATTTAACTGGAAGCTATAGTTCTTTCAATTGGACTAGTTCTCACAAGAGGGAAACCAGTATACATCCTTGTGTTTGCGTTTGCTTTCTGATCTCTATCTTTACATTTATTTACTTGTGATATATCTATGTGATCTTGCTACTAACTTTTAAATTAGCTATTTTTTCACTGTCTACTCTATTAACCCCCTCTAGAGTATTACGTTTTATAATTCGTTCCTATAATTGGAATCAGAGCGAGTTATACAGGTAAAATGAGGTAACACTGCTATTATATTCTTATTTATTACTATTTTTATATAGATCACAGTATCACATATGTCAAGCATACAATTCACAAGTGAAGAGCAATCTATAAATAGACTCATACTATTTGATGAAACAAACTATAATTATTGGAGGACACGAATGAGCTTCTACCTGAAGTCTCTATAATTTGACTTATGGTCAATTGTTGTCAATGGCTATAAAAAGCCTACTATCACTTCTATTCTCACATCCTCTATAATCAACAAGTCTTATTATAGTTACACAGAGAAAGAAAAAAGTTAGCTAGCCTTGATGTAAAAGCTAGGCATATCTTTTATTGTGCTATAGACACAAATGTATTCAATCTTATTACTATTTACACAATATCTCATAAAATTTGGAAAGTTCTTGAAGCTACTTATGAGTGCTGGTATGAAAGCAAAGCAAGCGATTCCGAAGAAGAAGAGAGACCTCGTCAAGCTACAAATATATGCTCAATGGCATTATCTAACGAGGTACAAGACAACTCTGTTCTGGAAGAGAATGAATTCTCTTATGATGAGTTATCTGATGCTTTCAGTGATCTATTGAAACAACATAGGAAAGTATTAGATAAGTATAAGCAAGTTATAAAGGATATGCAATCCTATAAGCATAAGAATGAAAAGCTTATTTGCTTATTGAATGATGCGAAAAATACTTCTCCTTCTGATAATTCTACCGAGATTTCCATACTTGAGTTTAGATTGCGTGAGGCACTTGATTGCATTGAGAAAAGCACTCAAGAAAATGCTAAACTTAAGGAGGAATTAGAATAAGAAAAGACTAGAAGTATTCTATTGCTTCATATAGAATTGATGCTCTTTCTGCTAAATATGATGAGATATGTGCTAACTCTAAAAAGTTAGAGATTAGACTGGGAAGGCAGATAGTACAACCTATGACTCAGTCTAACACAAGACACGTAGCATATCATAAAGTCACACACGACAGATCTTTTACAAAGGAAGCAAGCAAAGCTAAAGCTTCACACAACCATGCTTTCTATTACAAGTATCCACGTACATCATATCACACCACTGCACGTTCTCATACTGCTGCATATAGCACTAATATTAATACTTTCTATCATTATTGTGGTATGAATGGACACATTTCTAATCGTTGTCAGATAAGAAAACTAGTTGATATGAACTTGTGCAAATGGGTTCCCAAAGCTAACAAACGTAGATCCAAGTATTGGATACCAAAGTCTTCACCTAATATTTCAGGTGGAGCTACTTATGCTGAACCATAGAACCATGGAACATGTTGGTGATTACAAGCTACAAAGGTCATCTTTCATGCAATTGTACCAACAGAAGTGTGGTCACTAGAACCACTTCGGTAACATGCTTCCCAAACAGTTTTTAATATCTAGCATGTTTTTCCTAATGTCTTGCTATTAGCTTTCATTGATATCTTTTAATTATCTATTATTTAAATCAATGTAAAATATAATCCTAGCATGACAAGCTGTTTAGCTTAAATGATCAGTTCACACTATATAGTGTTTATTTTCTATTAGTGTGACACATTTATCTATGTATGCTCTTTACTCTTAATCTTTATTCTTGAAGCATGCATACCACTGTAGTCCATAGGAGCTTAATTTTTTTTGGATTAATATGTTTTTGACTCTTCGTCTTTAATATGTTTTTAATGGTTACTTCTTACCGATTTGTCTTTAACATGTCATATTTATTTTGATCGACATTTTGTAAGTATATATGTCTAGGAAAAGTCTCCTATTTTACTTGAAAAGTATATACATATACTGTTATGTTAACCTTTTGCTTGCATGATATATTCACTATTGATTCTCAAATTTTATTTTGATTGTCTTCTTATGAATCAATTACATCTTTGTCTGTTAAAAGCATATTTGTCCATGTTTTTGATCTTGTGATATTTTTTTAATGTTTTTTAAAGATACATAAATAATTCATTGTCATTCATATATTGCGCATATATTTCTTATATTAATATATATTTTTAATAAATATCTTTATAGGGATATATGAGTTAAGTTCAAGTTCTATATTATTTTAAAAAGTAGTTTCAAACTTGTGCTTTTCTCATACTTTAGCTATTGATTACTTTGAACAAATTTATGTTCTTCTCTTTATTAGCTTCTTCCTCAAAGCCTCTTTTAAATATATTTTTTTTGGATTTTTGGTTGACATTTTGGATACATGATATTTTTAATATCTTGAACTTGATAAACCATTCTTTGGGTACTTACTTCTTTTATATTTAGGGATTCAGAATTTTGATGTTGTTCGATGATACTGCATATATTCCTTTGAATCTAAGTTCTTAAAAGTAGAGATCATTTTGGGAACAAGCCGAAAGAGTCCTTATATCATACAAGTATAAATAGCTGGAAGCGACACGGTGTACTAGTCTTTGGACTACCGCTAGCTGGGAACCGGCCCCTACAGCTAACCTGAAGTGATCAATACTTTATAGACTTATGATTTATTAAGGCCTACTTGCAACTATCGTCTAATTCTGGATCCAAGGTACTGAACCTAGTCCCCTAGGTTCCAGAATACATCAGCGTATCTAGGTCCTATATTTTGATTTACAAATGTTTTATATTTTATTGTTACCCAATAATTATTGTAGCGCATATGAATAATTATAATTGATACATCTTATACCGAATGCTACATTGTTCTAAGATTTTTTTTAGTCCATATAATATAATTTTTATATTGCACAAATTCTTCTTAAATCCTCGGTTATTAAAGAAGAGATTTATTTTGGGTACAAGCCTACAAAGGGTCTGTCTGTTACCACGGCTACGGGTAAAGCGAAGCGGTACTTAAGTGTTCTACGGTAAACCTTCGTTAGTTGGGACAGTACCCCTACAGCTAACCTAAGATTGATCAACACTTTATAAACTAAAGATTTATTGAGATCTAGTTGCAATTGTTATCTGATGGATTTTAGATTTTTAATGATTTAATTTTACAAAAGGTAACATATATTGATCATTATAGGTTAATGTCTGTCATCTTTTGATATATTCATTTTTTTGTCACTCTATTCTATATTTAAACTTGATTTGATATTGTGACTACTCATTAAATATTATGGTCAAGTGATTTCGTCTTTAGCTTATGTAATATTCATGATTTTAAGCTTTATTATTCTTCTTATTCAAGTTATTTACTGTTTACAACAGTAACTCTTTGCAGGGGAGAAGTCATGCAAATTGAAGCTCTCTCTCAAAGCGTTTCTTTTTTTAACCTTACGGTTGTCAGGTGGATATTGTGCTAAGCTAAGGCTTTAAAAGGGAAGAAATGAACTTTGATAAGAAGACCTAATATTTTTGAATTAGTTTCCTACTTCTGGAAATATATCTCTGAAGTTTATTGTTAAATTTTGTCGATACTATTATTTTTTGGATATAGCCATATTTTAAGGGGGAGCAAATTAATTGTTTCAATTCTTTTATGCCCTTAATATGTGGTATACCTAGTTCATAATGGACACTTATTCTTTTATTCAACATGTCTTGTTGATTTGTTCATGATCTTTGATTTTAGTAAGTTTATGAGAGAATATATGATTATTATTATTTATTTATTTTTAATTCTCTCATTTTATTTGAGTTTAAATTAATTTTGGCATTTTTTACTGAGATTTCATCTCAAAGTTCATGATTATCAATATTTAGACTGATCATACTTTGCGGGAGAGTATTCAAGTCGACTTAATTTTTAATTTTTCCTTCTCAACTATTTTGTCTTCATTACTTTCATGTTTATCTAATGGATATACATATATCATGCTAAGGTGATTGAATTCAAATGCATGAACTTTGGTATAGATTGTGTATAGATTGTGTATAGATTCTAGTATATTTATTTGATTTCTTTTTCGATGATTATAGTCTTTATTGATGTGATTCACTAATTTGTATGGGCAAATTATGAATCATATTTTTTTGTGATCATTGTTAAAAGTCTTATTATATTTTTATTTTTTTTGCATATACTAGATTTGCGAATTTTTTTCCTCATGAATTATTTATGTCCAATGATTGATTTCTACTATATTGATATCTATATTTCTTTATTGGTCTCTTTCAAAACTATAATTATTCATCATATTGTGTTTTGAAATCATTTTTGGATTTCTAGTTGATAAACTATTTATTGATTGATTTCTTTTGTTAACCAACTATATTGTGTTGACAAGTTTTTATTCTTTAGTTATGCTATTTTCTAAACTTGTCGTTATATTGTTCTCCTAAACCTTTGTCATGATTATTTTTGTCTTCCTCCTTTACTTATGCTTGAGTTCGTTTTATCTTTTTTTACGGGGGAGCTTATTTTTGATCATGTCAAAAGGGGAGAAATAAGTTTAAGTTCGCAAACAATATTCTAATATTATATGTTTATTAGTGATATATACATCTATTGTATATATCTTAAACTTAAAGGATTTGTCATAACAAAAAAGGGGGAGATTGTTAGCCCAATGATTATATCATATTTTTTTAATATGGCTAATCAATTAAGTTTAACATATTGACGTCAATAATATTCATGTAATTACTATCATGTTGCTACTTAAACTTAGCATTGTCCTAATGTTCACTATATCAATATTGATATGCTTGTATCAAATTATTCTGTTTGTCTAACATGTACTTGTAGACATGCAGTAAGCATGATCAAGCTTTGTCAAACCAGGACATATGCAATGGAGAATTAATGATGGGCCAAAGATGGCATCATACAAGAAGATTTCTCTGAACCGTCCAACGACCTATCCGGGGCCTCGTATTGGGGTTTCCACTGCTCGGTAAGCGGACAGGGGTCGAGTGGGCAGCGCCACCCGTAGGGATTCGGGGATGAAGCCACCGAAAGGTATTCAGATTTTCAAATCTGTTTATTTTTGGACGACCGCCGTCAAGGAAAAATACGTCTTCAGGTTTGCTCAAATATTAGAAGAAACGCGTCATCAAAGGGCTCTTTGTTTTCCTATTTTATCAATGTATTTTTTATATTTATTGAGTCTAGGAATACGACGTACACTGCGTCATACTAGCAAATAGGCTACCCAAGAAACGATTTCAAAATATCCTTTTATTTTGAAAACAAGCCTACTAACAAAAGCCCAAACTACTTCCTAACTGCTTGACTTTTCAAAAATCCCAAAAGCCAATTTGCAAAAACCCTAACAGAATTCCAACAGAATTCGGCCCGAGTTTGGCCCAAATTCGGCTAGAGTTCAGTTAGTGCCCGTTGGATTTTGAACTTCGTCTTTCCGTAGGTACGGATCTTGCCGAGATTTTCTCATAGAGTTCTGCCCGAATTCTGACAGAGTTCTGCCTTTGGAAAAACTATAAATAGAGAAGGATTTCGATCATTTCAACTCACCAATTCACTTTCATATCTCTTATCTCTAAGCCTACTACTTCTTCTAAAGTGATCTGAGCTATTCATTTTCAAATCCCAAGCTAGTTACAATCCTCTAGTCGATTTGCCAGTGCGGTACGGTTTAGAACTTTCAGAGTAATTATAATCAGAGGCTTGATTGAAGAAAGGCACTTCACAATTGAAGTTGGTCGAGTACTTCGAATCAAAGCTCACGTTGTAGAAGTTGCAAGAACTTCTGATGAAAACTTGTAGTGATTTTCCACAGTGGATTTAACTGGAAGCTAGAGTTCTTCCGACTTGACTAGTCCTCACAAGAGGAAAACCAGTATACATTCTTGTGTTTTCGTTGCTTTCTGATCTCTGTCTTTACATTTATTTACTTGTGATATATCTCTGTGATCTTGCTGCTAACTTTTAAATTAGCTATTTTTCTGCTGACTACTCTATTCACCCCCCTCTAGAGTATTGCGCTTTACGATTCGTTCATACAAAGAAGAGTTAGAAAATTTTTATATCCGGGAGGAGGAGCAACGCTGAAGAACCTCCGCTTAGAACCCATGTTCAATGCCTTTCTATAATCATAAAGAGAGTACACTTTCCATCGGGTCGTAGCATAATGTCTGATGAAATCTCCTTCCATAGCACCAAGAGCTGGATCCATTAAAGTTGGATGATGCAGCAATAACCAGCCAAATAAATAAGTATATGTTATCTCAGTGCGAGGAAACTCGTCTCGAGTGTCGGGCCTCTCCATCATAGTATCGGTAAACGAACAAAGACCTGCATTCAGTCGTCATGTCATCGCAGAAAGAATGCCCATTTAATATCCAAAAACTAGACGCATAGTGGAGAATAGTACACCTCGGTGGATTCGGTCAACGGCACTGGCTCCGGGAACCACAAACCGTCATAGCCAAAGAGAGTGGAAGCCTGCCAGAGTAGCTTCTCGAGACATCTTTCTACCACCTTGTCTTATATAAGTCTCGATGGAAGTGCTAGCGGTAAAATCACGCCAATCTTCCAATAGCTCATTGTCGACATGCCTCGACTCTTCTATCAATTTCTCGATAGTACTACGGTCAAGTGGTTCAAAAAAGTGGGGTTCACAATCTAAGTGTTCTTGCACCTTAGTTTCCTGGACATGGCCTAAGAACATATACATCAACCATTTAGACATGTAGCACGTCCCCATTATCTTGCTCTTATATAAAAGAGTGCAGATCATGAAATGACATAACAACTCTTCAAAGACTGCCACCATTTGTGGGTTCTTCTCAGCCAAAACATACAGCTCATCATTAGTAGGCACATATTCTTCGTAGGTGTTCTCACCCATTAGCAGATGTGAAATATATTGCATCTCATGAAAGGCGAGGCCTATCTCTCCACGAGGGGTAAGTACCGGTCGAATTATTGTACCTCTCTACCAAAGCTAAAAACATATTGGAGTTGGTACGAATACAAGAAGAAATGGTCAAGATGGGTTCATAAAGCTCCAATTCAAGCAACTTGTCCTTGAAATTGTTCAAAGCCCAGATTGAAAATCTGGTCCAGCGTTTGATATCTGGATTCATCAAACCTGTCAGCCGCATATTCCGGGTCGGGTATGCTCATCTGACTTTAGCAAAGAGGTTCGCAAAGAAGGGAATTCTTACTGGGATCATCAAAGACGAGTATTCAAACGATATGCAACTTAGTTTCAAGCCTCTCAAATGTGTGCTATGTCTTTCTAATGAACTAAAGAATATGTCCCTCATTTGGGGCCCTACATTGTGGCATATTTTTCCAACCCTGTCTTGTTGGAAAGGAGTCAGATCACATGCCATGTTTCGAGGGTGGATGGCATGAGCGTGACGGGATAGAGATAAATGTCTCGTCATATCGGTGAGATACATTAATCTATCTCCACTCTGATAAACTCGTTTTTCCCGTTTCAATATAGGCTGAGATTTTTTTTCCAAAGGCTTTGCTAAACAAGAAGGCTAGTTTCTTATGGGGAATTTAATCTATACTTATGAGGTGTTCACCATTCATTAGACATAGTAGAGTCTTGTCATCTTGAGACTCTAGCAGGGCTCTCCTGGTAGTAGGAAGGTCATACTGAGGAAAGAAGACATGAGATAGATCTTCCTGATAATCTGATACTCGGAAAGCCGAGGTCAATATCTCTACATTAGGGTCTTCCCTGAGGTCAACTACAAGAAAAGAAACGAAAGTTAAAATCATGAAGGATTATTGTCAAAAAGCTTAGTCTTCACAAACATAAAAAAATCCCTGATTGTGCATGCAGTACAACAATCCCTAAATTGCGCATGCAGTGCAGCAATCCCTAAATTGTGCATGCAGTGCAGTAGTCTCTAAAATTGTGCATGCAGTGCAATAGTCTCTAAAATTGCGCATATAGTACAATAGTCTCTAAAGTGTCATGTAGTGCAAATATCTCTAAATTTTTGCATGTAGTACAATAGTCTCTAAATGGTGCATGCTGTGCGAGCAACCTCTAAATGGCACATGACAGCCTCCTAGTTAATGCATGACCTATACCAATCTTACTGTTATTTGTGCATGAAGCATGACAGCTCTTCAAAATTGTGCTCACAGAAGGGAAATGTTCAAAATTTGTGCATATAACAGTTATTATTTTTGACGTGCAAAATTTTAGCGTGCAGCGTACTTTGTATAAACAAAGAAGTAGACGATATGTTTTGACCAACAATATGGAAGAAGTGGCATTATTTGGAAGATCGCGCAGCGCCTACAATATTGTGAAAGAGGTGGTTGACGCTGGCTTTTAATAGGCGCTGCCATCTGATGGCGCTGAGTTCACTATTCGTCGTCCCTGACGAAGTAATCACCTTCGAGAGCGGGATTCGCCTCCTTGGCTCTCGCCGACGGTGTCACGTACTGTGGCGCCTTCAATGATGATGCGCACAGCGAAACTCCGGCGACTCCCTTGCCCTTGTCAACGGTCGATCTCTTTGGTGCCATTGTTAGTGATTATCGGAGAACAGTAAAAGTCTAGAGGAGGAATACAAAGAGCTAAAGAGAAAAGCTTTTTGAGTAAAAAGTCTTTTCTTTCTCCTCAACGATATTTATAGCTAAATCTTGGCGTAACGGCTGCAGAAATTGTGCGTAAAGTTTAGGATGGATTAAGCTGCTGAAGTGCGCTAAAATGAGTGAGATTGCTTCTTATTCAAAGTATTTCAAATTTTGACAGTTAAAAACATTGAAGGGTGTCTTGTAGAAGCTAAAAATTATTGAAAGAATGCATTATGCTACTAAAAAATAGTGCCAAGACTTATTAATCAAATAGCGCTGGATATCAAATAGCATTGGATGTCAAATGGCGCTGGCTTTAAATGACGCTTGGCTTCCTGGCTACCATGTGGCAAGCTTCCTCGAGAAGCTCAGTCGCTTGTAATAATTGACAACATGCCAGTCGAGGAAAATCCTTTCGAATCCCTAGCGCGTGGCGCTCGAGAAGATTGTGTCAAATTTTGTCTTAATGACTGACAGCTGCCTTGTGCTATTTATCATTTGGCGCGATGTAGTTAATTCCTACAGATCTAATACAAAGGGCACTAATCAACAAATTGTGCCAGGTGCCACTTATCAGTTGGCGCCATTTGATTAATTTTTATCCAGAAGTTGTTAGATGACGTAGCGCGCATGCCACTAATCTCGAACAACATTCACGTGACACTGCCCATGACCAAGCACATCTCTTTTACAGAAAGCCACACGTCCCAAGCAGTTAAGCCAATTGTTCACGCAAATGGATGATGGAGCATCAATTGTAAATGTGCACCAATCAGGGTAACTGTCTGACAGTTATCTCAAAACTCCATAAATAGAGTTCCAAATCACTTCTCAAGCATCACTAATGATCATAATCTTCTGATCAAGTTGTTGGAGCACTCTCTAAAGGCTTTCTTCTTCGACATTGCATCGACCAAGGGATAAAGTGATCGTCTTTTGATTAGATTTCTACAGTTGTACTTTACCAGAATCAAAATTGTACTTTTTACTTTCTTTTTTTAATTTGTAAACTAGTTTTATTGGAAAACTTTTATTCTCGCAAACGGTGACATGCACTTGGATCTCCTTGGCCAAGCCCTTTCTGAATCTGGGGGCTCGATCCACAAGATCCTTCGCCATATACTCAATGAAGCGGCTAAGTCTGCCAAATTCGGTATCATACTCATCTACATATAATCCTTCATGTACTAGGTTCTAGAATTGGTTCTCTAGAACCCCTCAAGCCACATCAGAGTAAAACTTCTTCTTAAAGAGATTTTTGAACCCATCCCAAGTCAGACCAAGTACTTACAATTGGGGCTCAGTCCAAAACCATATGAGTGCAAGGTCGAAGAGCTGCAGACCCACCGCCTCGACCTTCAAGTAATCCAAAATCTGAGCTACCTGCAAGATCCTCTCCATATCCGTTCAAGCCAATCATCCGCGTAAAAGATACCCTCCGTACCCTTGAACTCCCAGTTACACATCTTCTTAAAATCAGATATGGTACCCCGCTTCTGCTGCTGCGTAGTAATCCTCTCCAAGGTCTCTAGTGCAACCTGATGAGCACTCTCCATGCCCTCCCTCATCACCTCAGTCTGAGATCGGTGTGCTTCTGTCTGCACCCTCTGAGCCTCAGCCTGAATCTGCTAAGCATCCACGATGCCCTAGATAAGAGTGAACAACTACGCCCCATCAATGGGCATTCCTCCAGGGAAAGGAAATAGTGGTGGAGGTGGTAGACCCTCTGAGATAACTGGAACGGCCCCCTGAGCTAAAATCGTCCCCTGGACTGGAGCATTCGATGCAGCCCCCTAAACTGTTGGAGGTGGGGGCACAGCATCAGATGCTCCTTGTGGAGCCGACCGAGAAGTCACCGACCTCTCACAAGCGGTAGCTAGTGCTGTTGGGGCCGAAATACGAGCCCTGGTCATTAGTGCCATCCTGAGGACAGATTTAGACAAAGAAAAATCAATATGGCATAAGATAAGGTATCATGGAAGGACAAATATTGAGATAGATTCATTCAAGGATAGAGTTAAAGATAGCATATTCACTGCAGAGTAGAAATCCTAGTTGTGATTGAGTACTTCCTAAATCTTCTAGTAATCCTTGTCCTATTTTAGGCTCGTAATAGCACCTCTAAACCAAGGTACTACCACAACATTCGCACTAATTACGAAGCTGGACCAGCATGTGCCACCATAAAAATGTGTCACGATTCGTACCCAAAAATTGTGCATGAGTCGTGGGTACGTCCAACCTACGTCATAGCATCTGCAGTAGAAAATGTCTAACAACATATAAAATCCCATTCACACAATAATGATCATCTCATAATGATATGATAAATCAGAGATAGGAATAATATGGAATCTAAACTCAATCACATCAAAACTAAGGTTGAGAGTTCTATAATATATCAAGGACAAAGTCTAGAGTCAAATCACAATTCAGTAAAAATCAGAGGAAACACTAAGTCACCAAATATAGAATAATACAACCCAAGTATGAATACCAGAGACAAATTTAGACCCAAAACTATGAAATTCAGACCCAACACTATGAATAAAACTAAACTAGGCTAAGCTCATCTGCCTGAATCGCAGCCTGTAAACCCCCTAAATTTCTACTATAAATTTTTTAAATAAATTTGGTTTTAATTTTTACTTTGTATTGTACGTCGTATAGTCATATTGTACGTCGCATATGAGTGCATATTTTCGGATGGCTCGTCGAGTGCGAATATGTGCGAGGTACATATTTTTGTAAAAAAAACATTTTTATTTTAGGAGCATGATTTTTTTCAATAATAATAATATTTAATTCTGATTTCGTAAGTTGTAAAATGTGTCATATTGGAAATTTTCAATTCTTTATTTTACATCATGAAAGGTTATATAAATAGTAATTTTGAAAACGAGGTTTTATGCAAATGTTCATACGAGACATAAATTTATATATATAATTCCATTTTTGAAATTTATTTAATATTAATATTTTATTATTCGAAAAAGTATTTTAAAATAGTGTTTTGGTTTAAATTTAATTAATTATGATAAATTATAATTGAAAGGATTTTATTGACTTCATTTTAAATAGATTTTTGAAATAGTATGTAGCTATATTGGATTGGATTTGATCTAATTATTTTTATTTAATTAGAATTAAACAATGAACTATCTATAGGAGAATTTAAATCCCCTAACTCCCTATCCAACTGGAAATTCCCACCTCCTATATATAGGAGAGGTACTCCTCCATAATTCTACCATCTACAGATTGTGCATCGTGTCTGTGCCACCCATCTACTATACCCCCACCATACAAATACAATAATTTTGTCCCGTCCGACAATCCCGGACGTCCATCCAGCCGCGTCGAACACTCCCGATACGACGACTCAATCTTAGTACTAATCCTATCGACACCATACCCTGCGGTACCGACGACAACGCCATTTTCGCTTCGCCCGTCTCCACGATCGCCACAACCACGAAGCTCCCACCCGACTACACCAGCACCAACTTCATCACCATCAACACCACAGTCCTACCGTCCCTGCCAGCAACCTCATCGCCAAACCAGCCAGAACCCCATACCGGGATCACCTAATTTCCGTCCCCTTTTCGTGTCCAGCCATCGACAGACAACTCCGCCACCCTAACCCCTTCATCATCGCCGTCATCCCCAATAACCGAACACCCATATTACAACCACGTTGCCGCACCCGAAAAAAAACCCCAAATCCTACCGCCAACACCGCGGATTCGACATCGTCATCGCCACCACCAAAATTTCTAAAGAAGAGGGGGAACCCTAACCTGACCTCCAGCCTCCGCCTGGGCTCCCGACCGTTGTCGCGTGCTGGCGAACCATCACCGCCGCCACGAGCTTCCCTTTTCTCCTCCGCCTCCTCGACAGCGACCCCATCATCAGGCGACTCCAGCGCTGCCGCACCCCGCCGACGTTGGGCAGCGCCGACCCGTGTGCTCCTCCCGATCTGGGCGTGTTTCGCCGGCCGTCCATCTAGGTAGCATCGAATCCGTCGCCTCGCCTCTCTGATGATTCTCCGGTGACCTGCCACGATCCGCCGGCCGCGTCCGGGCGAACAGCCCTCCGCCGATCTCTGACTTCCACGCCCATCGATGCGAGCCGAGTCCTCTCTCGGTGGCCCTCTCTTAGGCTTCATCCGTCCGAACAGCAGGAGTTCTGCGCCCTTCTTCCACCCGCCTCCGTCGGATCAGTCTGCGTCGTCCCCCTTCGACGCCACCCAGCACCTCCGATCCGCAGCACCCATTCGCCGCTTCCTTCCGCCCGACCCCTCGGTGAGCCCCTTCCTTCTTTCTTTTCCTCTCTCTCTCACTTTCTTGAAATAAGAGCTCAGCAGCTCTATTTAATTTATCATATTAATTATTATTATTATTATTATTACTGTTATTGTGATTATTATTATTGTGGGTATTATTATTATTATTATTATTATTATTATTTCACTGTTACTAATATTATTATTAATTATAAAAATCTATATATATTTCTAAAAATTATACGTGTAGTATAAATATTGAACTGGGCTTGGTCCCATATTATTTTCAAATTGGTCTTGAACCCAAAAGGTAAATTTTCTAGATTACTCATTAATTACTAGAAATATTTTGACACATAAGAAATATAGTTTCCAAATAATAAAAAGATTTTTCTAAAATATTTTCAAAATAATTATCTAAATTATTTTTTTCACTATCTAAATATTTTATTTTGCTTAGTTTTTGTCTAAAAAGATTGTAGACTTTAAAGTATTTATCTAAAGCTATTTTTACCAAAAATATATTTTTAGGTATTTAAACATTTTTTTTAAAAATAGTACAAAGTATCTTTCTCCGCAATTTCCCATTATTATTATCAAGGTTGATCATGACTAAATTGTGCTCGTAACTTCGGACCCTTACTCATCGACCTTGACTATTGGACAAACAGGACTTGTCGGAGCATCGCACCACCCCAGGCGATTCACCAGGCAAGAAACCTTGCCATATTTACTACTTACATTTAGTTGCATTTTATTTCGTTTATTGTACCTATATTCCTTGTTTATTATTATTTTTTTGCTTGTGGACCTAGAGTTAAGAGACTTCCGTCAATAGAATGGATGTCATTGACTTTGTCACAATTGTATCAGGAGATGTGTGTGAGCTGTGAGTAACATGTAGAGGTCACTTGCGTGTTGGCTGATCTCCCGTGCGCTTGCGTAGGAATAACTGTCAATAGATGCATGTTAGAAGACTTGACGGTTATTAAGTATAAAACAGTGTTGTGGAATTGACACGTGTTGGTGTGTCATGGTTACGATGCATGTATAGTATCATAGGAGGGAGGGGACAACTACTAGCGTAGGGGCTACATTTATTTTTTGCACATTTGTGGGCCGATATTGACTCTTATGAGCACTACCTTCTGCCCCGGGGCCGATAGCGACTCTGATGAGTGCTACTTACTGCCCATGGCCGATAGTGATTCGGATGAGCGCTACCTACTGCCACTCTTTATTTACTCTGCTGATCCTACAGCCCCTGCATAGAACGTTGTCCTCAAAGTGCACATCACTTAGACGGTTAGGAACCCAGTTGTGTCATAGTTTATAGTATTTACATTTGCAGTTATAATGGCATGTTCTTCTTGTATCTTGTTACGTCCCTCTGAGGACCTGGTGATCTCTCCAGGTGTGTGTTATTATCTTTCGCAGGTATTTCTAGCTGAGGTCGTGATCTTCTCCATTCTTTCGAAGATGGAGTGCCTTGGATCTTTTTTACTACTCCCGTCAATTTATTTCATGTCTTGTACTTCTTTTATTTGGTTGGTAGTGGATGTGTCTCCACCCAACATATTGTATAAAAACAATTTATTATATGATATCTTTTATTCCCTTATTTTGTGGATGAGATTAGTTAGTTGTGGTTTACTATATTTTATAGCTTATGTATACATACAAGGCCCCTGTACTTCGTATGTATACAGCTGGTATGTCTACGCACTTGGTCCTACGTATTTTGGGACTGCGACGTTACATATTTTTGTGGTGGCCCATGCAGGTCAAGATTGCCGTTTTGGTTACATGACTGTACCAAACGGGCCTGTAATATAGGATTAGAGTATAGAATCTCATCCACCTGCTTGACCCTCTTTCTTGACTAAATTTTTTGAATCACTTATTCAACTTCATTGATCTATATCTTGCTTGAGATCTTTCTACCGTAATCCTTTTTTCCACACTTGATAGGAAGATGACTACACTAGTATATGCTTATAGGTCAATCCCATGGCTAGAAGGATTACATTGACAACTAGTATGCATTGAGATCCTCTTTGAGTTATAAAGATATGAGGATAAGAGGAACCATATTTTTTTAGAAGTATGAACTTAACGATTAGTTAATTCCAAGTTGGATAGCAGCAACATTAATAACTTCGAAGGATTTTAGAACTTTATTTTTATCTACAAAACGATAGTGGAATCTATATACAATTGGGAAAGGAAATTGAATTGATTTTTGAGTTTTAATTTTTGAAGGTCTTTGAAAAATACTTATGATTCAGTGAATTATAGATATACATCCTTGAAGAGATATAAAGTTAGTTGAAAAGAATTTTTGAAATTTAAATGCTGCTGTAAGATTATGAGGGCGGTTGATAAGGCTTGGTTTTAAATTGGGTTATATGGTTCCCAATTAATAAGTTCGTAAAATTTTGAATTTTAAGTTTGGAGTAAGGTTATTAAGAATTTTAGTTAAAAATATTTTGAAGGGTATATAATCAAATTGAGGATCAACTTTAAAGTCTTGTATGAATTACTAATGATAACTCCTATTTAAATTTTGAGTTTAAGATTTGGATTAATGATAGAAGAAGAAAAATATATAGATTTGATTTGTGACACAATAAAGGTTATTCGAGATTGATTGGAAATTTTGGAAAAAAAATTGATTTGATGACTGATAAGATCATTTGAATATTGAGTTTAAAGTTAGATTGCTAATATTACAATCTTTGGGAAAAGATACTAAAGATATTAAAGGAATTTACCATTTAAAAAGTTGTGATTTTGTTTGAATGACTTAGAAATAGAAGTTATGTGATGAGTGCGCTAAAATATTGAGCTGTAAATTTTAGATTATTCGTGATATGTTAAAAGTTTATCTTGAGGGTTATTGGAGAAATTTTTGGAGTTTTAAAGTTATGAAGTGATATAAAAATTTTGATTCATGATTTTCTTGAGTTTAAACGTTGGAGTGAATTTGACGGCTTGGAGTGAATACGAAATTTGGGTAGTTCATTTTAGAGAAATTTATTAAGGAACTTTTGGAGGAAACTTGAGTTTTCAATTTTAATATTAGGCCACCAAGATAGTCCTAATAAATTGGAAGTATTCCATACTAAATGCCATGTCACTCATGACCATGATAGTAGTATATACACAAGCGTTGCTAGTCATCTACCAAACTATATTGTATCTCAATCTTTACTTACTAGATTTTCCCTAGAATCTCAATCTTTTATGGTAACCTTCTGACCCAGTTGCTATTTAAATGATGATTTAATTGTTCATTGATTGTATTCATTTAAGTGGCTATCTTCTCTCTAGAACTGTGATCCTAAATTATTTTGCTAGTTTTTTAATTAATTTTATTGCATGCTTTAATTTGATCTCCTTTATTTTTGAGCATTAATATTCACCTCATGAACTCCCACTTTCTATTTTAGATATTTTGGCATCCTTTACCGTGACTTGAATATTTGGAGCACAACACTAGACTTTTCCTTCCAACAAACTTCATATGTTAGACTTAGATGAGCCCACCTCAATGTAGATATATCATGTCCCACTAAAACACGTCTCCTTGTACTCTATTTTCTTGATATGACTTTCCAGTCAAATGGCTAAGCTATAACCTCTACCATAACACCAGTTACTTTCGGACATGAATTAGAGGTCCAACGTTGACTCATTTCTTTCAACCTGATAGGTGATTGTGTCCTACTTCATTCATTAAATGCCTAACTTTGTGCTTACCTTGATTGCATGACACATTGTCCCATCACACTACAAGTTTAACTTTTATAGGTTGGGTAGAATACCTCACTCCTTTTTCCTTGTGACCCACACATTGGTAAGTTCGCTTAGACTATAAATTCAGAGGACCCTACCTTATATAGTCTACCAAACCAAAAATAAAAAAAACCTGGGCAACCGCCTAGGTCCAAACTTCAAGCAAGACTTGATTCTTAAAGAACCTTGGATTATTTAAATTTCTTTTATCATGGTCCCTTATACTTTGACTATCTTATAATGCTAACTTAGCATAAAATTTTGCAAGCTTATTTTATTATCAAGCTTGATCATGACATGTTTTATGGGGTCGCTCCCACTAACATATTGTCTAATCAGAACTGGTACATGATGGTCTGATCAACCTATTGCACTTCGGTTCGCTTTTCATATATCATACTACGTGGACGGAGACATAGTTAAACTCGCCCTAGTGTCACGACCCGCACCCTAGAGTAAGGGCACGAGAAGTGGGTACGTCCAGCCTACGCCACAGTGTCGACAGTAGAACGCTATCCTAGGTCAATCATCTAACAATATAAGGTAATTGTACAGTATATACACTCCGAATGGAGGTGATATAGTATAATACAGTCTCAATCACATCTAAGGTAGAATGATAAGATAGATAGATAGATAGAAATAAGAACCACAGAGATACAACCAGATAAAAGTCTAAGTGTCTAAGATATCACAATCCAGAATAACATGTCAATCTTAAATGCAGAAATCCAGAATAAATACAATGAAAGACATCCTAGACTAAGGGAGTGTCATCTACTGCTAAGGGGTCCTGCTGCTGGTCCAGGTAACAACAGTCCTCTAGGGTAGTCCCATAATATGTAAAGCAGAACGCCTCAGCCTCATCCTCCGTAATATTTTCAACAGGTCCAGTCAGGACAGGAGCGAGTATAGTACATCTCAACAAATCATAACAGGTTAGAAAATATAAACATGCTAGAGAGTAAAATACATGAAACTGGAAGAACAACATAATGTAAAAAAGAGAGACTGTAAGTAAATAGATACAATATATATGAGAACTACCAGTGCTAGTGATTTAGAGTACAAGACGGTTATGTAAACGGCACGATATTGTACACGAGTAATCTATAGAGGTTGTACACGAGTAATCTACTGGATTGAATATATAACCACTTCTACTCCCCCGCCCCAATCAATACACAAGGATCTAGCCAAGTTATGCTATTGCACACGAAGTATGGTTTTACACGATGATCATGTGAGCACATGAGTATACACGATTTCACACGATTTGTACACGAATAGCACGAACACAAGGAGTACACGATGCTCATGATAAAGTACACGAACATGAAATACCCGATGTATCCTCTAAGGGGATAACATCGTACGACAAGATCCATATAGTACTAATCCGTGTTATCGACGTGTCAGCTTCAAGTAAAGTAATCTAAAGCAGGAAATATAATCCTAAACAAGATATAAAATGATCAGAGAATGTACTCGCCTGGTATCCTGAGTATCTGAAGAGAATCTACTGTCCGAGGAGTGGTGTCTGTCTCCTATAGAACAGTACAAGTCAGTACAAGTCTAAAATAATATAACAGACTGCTACAATGCGTCTACATGATATTTGGGGTCAATCTAGGCTAAAGTCAACCCTTGGTCAACTCTAGTCAACTATACTAGTCAAACTAGGTCAACTAGGTCAAGCCTAACCCAAACAAGTCTTACTAAGCCTAACCAGCCTATTCTAGCATACACATACAATAACTAGGCTATACAAGCCAACAACACATATTTACTGGCATTCATGCCAAATACAAAGGCTAGGAGCCATAGGCTATAAGCTAATCACACATTCACACATTATACATATATACATTAAGTTAATATAGTTTATCATTCACATATACATATAGGTCACATTGATATATATATCACATGTAGATATATATATATATATATATATATATATATATATATATATATATATATATATATATATATATATACATAGGGTGATAGGGAGAGGGACAGATGTATTTGTGCCCTATGTGTACATGTAGTCATGTGTGTGTGGCAATGTGGCATATGAGCATGGTGTGTGTGTGTGTAAAATCTGGAAAATAGTAAGGGTATGAGGGTGTGTGAACTACATGATAGTGTGTGTCCATGTGTATGTGGACATGACAGTTAAGTGCTAGTGTCAAAGTGGATTAAAGTGTGTGTCAATAGGAAATAGGAACCCAGTGTACAATCTCAAGAATAATATGTTTAAACTGAAACAGTGATGTATAATTCAGGGAAATGATTCTCAGGATTTGGGAATCACATGACAGTTTAGATGTGTGTTTAGATAGGGTGAGTGATCATCATGAGTGTGTAGTGTATCAGAAATTTGAAGAGAGTCACATGTGTGTGTGTATACATGTAATTAATAGAGTGTGATAGCTGACCAGTTAATTAGTGAGGTGAACTCAGGAAAAATACATGGAAAATTGTCAACTTGGTTTAACAGTGAATGATCTGTTTCAGTTTACAGTTCCAAGGAATAGGGAAAATGACAGTTCATAATTTATCCTAATCAATTAACACCGATTCGAAATCCCAAACAATAACCAATCCAAATCCAATCTCACAGGTAACCATCCTAGCAGTAACTAACACATGTATGTGAACTAAACATAATAATTAACATCAAAAATCAGTTAAAACAAAGGAATTAAAATTTAGGATTCAATTTCTGAAACATGTATCAGTTGACAGTGCTATATGCATCAGTTCAACATTCAAAACCAAATTCGAAAACCAAAAACCTAACACCAGTCATTAATCAACATTGTAGTAACCCATTACACATGTATAGGTGAATTAACATGGAATTTAAAAAGGAAAAATCAGTTCGAACAGGGAATTAGACTTCAGGATTAGAATAATGCATAGTGTATCAGATATTTAGGGGAATTTGAATTTCAATCTATCAAAACATGATAATATTATGAATTAAAGGTTGGTAAACCTTATGTCAAGTGTACACGTGTCATGGCACCCATTCGTGTCCAACCAAGTGGACACAGCAGTGTCTAAAACACACAAACACCACACGACACACTGGACAGTGCGCAGCATCGTGCACGCGTGCACGCATGTCCAGCGCACGACACAGGCCACGTGGTGACACATGGCCATGCATACACGTACGCCAGGGGTAGGGCTACCCCTCTGACAGCCTGTACCGTGTCCTAGACATGTGTCGAGGCGTGTCCGCACGCGTATCAGAGAAGAAAATCGCGCACGCACAGCAGCACGCATGGCCAGTGCGTGGAGGATAGCTCCTCGCACACTCCACCATTCGATTCCATCTTTTGGGAGGCTGTTGACAGTCATTGCCCCAACATCCTTACCAAAAATGGCGTATCCACGTGTCCTGTGCAGGGAGAAATGGACCCCGTGATGCAGGACACAGTCTACGGTACAGGGACAGCGTGTTCGTATTCCCGTGTAGACACGACACGACACCAAAATTAGAAAGTAAGGACAGAAATCAATAAGCAAACCCTAGATCTAGGATACTATTCAAAAACATTAGCAAAAATAGCAATTCGAAATAGTTGAGGCATTTCATCAAACACCTAGTCTATAGGTTTGATACGTGTCCGATACGGACACGAAATGGACACGAATTGTGCCCAAATTTCAAGGACAACTAGGGGACTCCTAGATTTAGCCCTAAATGCAAAGAAATCAGAAAAAAATAATGGGTTTGAGTGGTTTACCTATTGAGTGTCAAACTCAAAGGAAGCCGCAAATGGAAGGATTCCAAATAGCAACTCCTAAGCTCCAAATGGCACACAAACTGAGATGGATCTCCAAAAACAGTAAATACACAGTAATTAGATCATAATGCAAAAGACTAGAGTGAGAAGGGATTTGAAATGAATTTATTAGGATTTTAGGAAATGGAGGAATTACCTTTCCTTCAAAAATCTAGGTCAATAACAAAAGAGGCAAGAACAAGCCATCATGACATTAAATAGGGGGATGCCTCTTGTGGCCGGCCATCGGTAGTTAGCTAGGGTTAGGATTTCATAATATGGCCCATGGCCTTAAGTCCTAAGTCATTAAGTCATTAAGTCATAAGTCATTACATTAAACTATAAGTCATGGAATAATTTCACTTAACTTGATTTTCCTATTTCAAAACTAAATTCTAAGTGACTAGAATGGGTTAACTTAGGTTAGACTAGGGTTATCATGGCTAGGGTTAGCTTCTAGGCTAGTCTTCTAAGTCTCAATGAGTCAAAGTCAACATATCAACCACCAATTCAACAAATTAATTAAAAATTCAAAAATTCACCAAAAAGACTAAAATACCCTCAAGCTAGAAATGTGGTAGTGACAAATCTACCCTCCTTAAAATAATTTCATCCTAAAAATTAAAAGACAAAACTAAACTGATGAGAAGGATAGATAATCATACCTCACGGTGCAAACAGATACGGGTATCGCTCGCGCATCTCATCCTCCCGCTCCCAGGTAGACTCTCCTGCAGAATGATGCCTCCATGTGACGCAAACCAAGGGTATCACCTGGTTTCTCAGTACCTTCTCTCGGCGATCCAGAATCTCAACTGGCTGCTCTGGATAACTGAGAGTAGGTCCCAGCTCAATCTCCGAATGGTCAAGTACATGGCTATGGTCAATCACATACCGTCTCAACTGTGATACGTGGAATATGTTGTGGACACCCACTAGTGCAGGTGGCACGTCTAGCCTGTATGCCACGTCACCGACTCTTTCGCTGATCACGAAAGGTCCGATGAAACGCGGGCTAAGCTTTCCACCTCCACCAAAATGTATGGTACCACGAGTCAGAGATATCCTTAGAAAAACCATATTTTCGACCAAAACGCAAACAAGGTCTCAAGTTAGTAAATAATCAAACACGATCAAACAAACACAAAAACATCCTACTTCTAATCCTATCTCCAGTCAAACTAAGTCAACATAGTCAATGGTCAACTACGGGTCAACAACTAGGCAATTTGTCAACATCCAAGTACTTGGTCAACAACTGGTCAACTTCTTAGGATTTTACATATGCTAGCTATCTAGGTGTTGGATATTAGAAATTAGCAAAAGGAAAACTCTATAATAGACTAGCTCTTAACTTCCCAATCCTATCAAGTCACCCATAACTAAATACCTATAAGCTAAGCACACCAATCCCAAATACCACATATACATAAGCTCAAGAATAACAACCCATCACATATATCCTAAGTATATCATCTATATATATATGACTGATCAACAAAGTGTTAAAGTAGACTAAACTTATAAGGGACTGAACAAATGCTTAGAAATTAGGCTAAGGATGAATGGTCTGAAACATCAATATAGGCAAAAGGAAATGATGCTAAGGAGACTGAATTTTATAAAGCAAAAAGGACAGGACGTTAGGGTCCAACTTGTAAGATTAAAGTGAAAGGAAACCTACATGGTGACAGAAATATGCCTTAGATCAAACCTGGGCCTCTCCTCTCTATCTGGACTGAACACCTACTAAACTATATGTAGGATAGTGGTCTAAAAGAAATGAACCAAACTGGTGTACAGGGAATGCAATAGGCAGTATACTGCAAATGAGTGCAGGCCACATACCAAATCAAAATACATTACATATATACAAGCTATATATATTTAACTCTCATCACCCCAACTCTACTCAAGTCTGATAACACCCACTCCCTACCACATGCCTATCACTCCAATGAAGGGGTCAGATACTGTAGGGTGTGTTGGAACAGAACAGTGGTGTAGCATAGCTGTACATGAAGATGCAGAACAACGATATGTAGGATAATGATAGGTAGGACACATACATATGGAAAATGAACTAATGCTCAGGTAGAGGCTTTTGAAAGACTGAACCATCAATGAAAGGGAAGTTTTGGACATATATCTGGACAGATGGGCTAAACAGGTATCATCTGTATCTAATACAATAAAAGAGGGACAGAACAAATGATCAAGGGAGAACTCTTATTAATAACCCACATTATATCCCCAATGTATACTACTGTCCTAAATGGACTGAACCATCATGCAAGAGTTTAAACTCTACTGTAGGGCAGCTTGAGGGTATTGCAAGGCTATCAAGTAAGGTAAAATGTTAAGAGATGCAGTATGTCACCATGTCCAGTAGGTAAGGATGAGTGCAGTCCTCTAATATGCATGATACTAACTCTCCAGATATGCAGAATATGATAAGGGGTTGATGGTCATATTGGTGAGTCAATAATTGGGGTGTGAACAATGGTCCAGTGAAATCTATGATGCAGTATGGTAGGTAATGAAATGCTAAGTGCAGTGAACAACTTGTACAAGTCTGAACCAAGGGGACAGGGTATCTAGTGAAGTGTCTGCACACTGCCTATAAAGGTTGATCAAACATGACTGAACTCAACCCAAAGAGAACTCAACTAAAATAGAAAACTGGACCAATTACAGGCTAAACAACATGTCAATACCATATACAACAATAACCTATAGATACCAACCAAACCCATATCCTATATGCCAATATTATCTGTAACCTATCTATATATATAGACCTCTTAGTCTCAGGTGAAGCTACAACTATACTCAAGGATAGGCTCTGGTCATGGGTGCCTTACTGGAAAGGGTAAGGAAAAATAATAAATCATCAAGGCTGTAAGACAGACTAGCATCCTATATAAAAACTGGTAGGTATTATAAATAACAGGGGAATCATCTACAATGGATTATTATTCTAATATCAATGCTAACTATCATCTCTAGAGTACAGACACTCTACAAATCATCATATCATTACACTATGAAAGAACTACATATGAATAAGCTCTACTAAAGTAAATATCCTTACTCCTAAGTTATTTGATGATGGAATACAATTTATAACAACAGAAGGGTACGATAGAGATGATATGTTTTAAACCTTCTCAAGATAAAATCTGATAATCATATACGTCTGTCCAAAATCATGTTACTCAGAGTCCTCGCCATGCTAGTAAGCAAGGCTGCGATAAACGATAGATTCCATAACTGGGGTATGCACCTCTATAATCATGTCGTCTGGAAATCTCGCTATGCCGACTAGTATAGCTCCGAAAAATTCCACATATCATAACCAAGATACGTACATCCGAAGTCAGGTCTCTATGTTTCTGCCACGCCAGCTAATATTGCTACGATAAACTACAGGTTCCATAATCAAGTAGACATTTTACCATCCCTGTTATTCCCGTCAACATATGTTATCAGAAAATATCGTAACTCAGGCCATACAATTCATCTCGATAGGAAAATTAAAATCAACAACGATCCATCAAAATTAATTTCAATAATCAAGGAGTGAGAGCGAACAAAATAAGGGAAAGGATTTCAAATTGAAGTTTAAATAAGATTCTCAAGGGTCGTCCCAGGAATCTCTCAAGGAATCCTAACTGTGATTGAGTACCTTCAATAATGTATACTAATCCTACTGCAGGCTGTAGTGATACTCAAGTTCGAATACCACTACATTAACTCGACCTGCATGGGCCACCACTAAAAACGTGTCACGACCCGCACCCTAGAGTAAGGACATGAGAAGTGGGTACATCCAGCCTATACCGCAGTGTCGGCGGTAGAACGCTGTCCTAGGTCAATTATCTAACAATATAAGGTACCTGTACAATATATACACTCCTAATGGAGGTAACATAGCATAATACAGTCTCAATCACGTCTAAGGTAGAATGATAAGATAGATAGATAGAAATGAGAACCACAGAGATACAACCAGATAAAAGTCTAAGTGTCTAAGATATCACAATCCAGAATAACATCTCAATCTCAAATACAGTAATCCAGAATAAGTACAATGAAAGACATCCTAGACTAAGGGAGTGTCATCCACTGCTAAGGGGTCCTGCTGATGGTCCAGGTCACAACAGTCCTCTAGGGTAGTCCCGTAATATATGGACCAGAACGCCTCGGCCTCATCCTTTATAATTTTTTCAACAGGTCCAGTCAGGACAGGAGCGAGTACAGTACATCTCAATAAATCATAACAGGTTAGAAAATATAAATATGCTAGAGAGTAAGATACATGAAACTGGAAGAACAACATAATGTAAAAAAGAGAGACTGTAAATAAATAGATACAATATATATGAGAACTACCAGTGCTAGTGATTTAGAGTACAAGATGGTTATATAAACAGCACGATGTTGTACACGAGTAATCTACAGAGGTTGTACACGAGTAATCTACTGGATTGAATACATAACCACTTCTACTCCCCCACCCCAATCAAACACAAGGATCTAGCCAAGTTATGTTATTGCACACGAAGTATGGTTGTACACGATGATCATGTGAGCACATGAGTATACACGATTTCATACGATTTGTACACGAATAGCACGAACACAAGGAGTACACGATGCTCATGATAAAGTACACGAAAATGAAATACCCGATGTATCCGCTAAGGGGATAACATTGCACGACAAGATCTATATAGTACTAATCCATGTTACCGACGTGTCAGCTTCAAGTAAAGTAATCTAAAGCAGGAAATATAATCCTAAACAAGATATGAAATGATCAGATAATGTAATCGCCTGGTATCCTGAGTATCTGAAGAGAATCTACTGTCCGAGGAGTGGTGTCTGTCTCCTATAGAACATACAAGTCACTACAAGTCTAAAATAATATAACAGACTGCTACAATGCATCTACATGATATTTGGGGTCAATCTAGGGCTAAAGTCAACCCTTGGTCAACTCTAGTCAACTATACTAGTCAAACTAGGTCAACTAGGTCAAGCCTAACCCAAACAAGTCTTACTAAGCCTAACCAGCCTATTCTAGCATACACACACAATAACTAGGCTATACAAGCCAACAACACATATTCACTGGCATTCATGCCATATACATAATCTAGGAGCCATAGGCTATAGGCTAATCACACATTCACATACTATACATATATACATTAAGTTAAGGTGTGTGTGGCAATGTGGATAGGGAGAGGGACACATTCACAAACTTCACATACTATACATATATACAAGCCAACAACACATATTCATTCACATATACATATAGGTCACATTGATATATATATCACACATATATATATATATATATATATATATATATATATATATATATATATATATAAATATATATATATATATATATATATATACATAGGGTGATAGGGAGAGGGACACATGTATTTGTGCCCTATCTGTACATGTAGTCATGTGTGTGTGGCAATGTGGCATGTGAGCATGGTGTGTGTGTGTGTGTAAAATCTAGAAAATAATGAGGGTATGAGAGTGTATGAACTACATGAGTGTGTGTGTGTCCATGTGTATATGGACATGACAGTTAAGTGCTAGTGTCAAAGTGGATTAAAGTGTGTGTCAATAGGAAATAGGAACCCAGTGTACAATCTCAGGAACAATGTGTTTAAACTGAAACAGTGATACATAATTCAGGGAAATAATTCTCAGGATTTGGGAATCACATGACAGTTTAGGTGTGTATTTAGATAGGGTGAGTGATCATCATGAGTGTGTAGTGTATCAGAAATTTAAAGAGAGTCACATGTGTGTGTGTATACATGTAATCAATAGAGTGTGATAGCTAACCAGTTAATTAGTGAGGTGAACTCAGAAAAAATACATGGCAAATTGTCAACTTGGTTTAACAGTGAACGAACTGTTTCAGTTTACAGTTCCCAGGAATAGGGAAAATGACAGTTCATAATTTATCCTAATCCATTAACACCAATTCGAAATTACAAACAATAACCAATCCAAATCCATTCTCACATGTAACCATCCTAGCAGTAACTAACACATGTACGTGAACTAAACATAATAATTAACATCAAAAATCAGTTAAAACAAAGGAATTAAAATTCAGGATTCAATTCCTGAAACATGTATCAGTTGACAGTGCTATATGCATCAGTTCAACATTTAAAACCAAATTCGAAAACCAAAAACCTAACACCAGTCATTAATCAACATTGTAGTAACCCATTACACATGTATAGGTGAATTAACATGGAATTTAAATAGGAAAAATTAGTTCAAACATGGAATTAGAATTCAGGATTAGAATACTGGATAGTGTATCAGCCATTTAGGGGAATTTGAATTTCAATCTATCAAAACATGATAATATTATGAATTAAAGGTTGGTAAACCTTGTGTCAAGTGTACACGTGTTATGGCACCCATTCGTGTCCAACCAAGTGGACACAGCCGTGTCTAAAACACACAAACACCACACGACATGCTGGACAGTGCGCAGTGTTGTGCACGCGTGCACGCGTGTCCAGCGTGCGACACAGGCCACGTGGTGACACATGGCCATGCATACACATGCACCAGGGGTAGGGTTACCCCTTTGACAGCCTGCACCGTGTCCTAGACATGTGTCGAGGCGTGTCCGCCCGCGTATCAGATAAGAAAATTGTGCGCACACAGCTAGTACGGGGAGGATAGCTCCTCGCACACTCCACCATTCGATCCCATCTTTTGGGAGGCTGTTGACAGTCATTGCCCCAACATCCTCACCAAAAATGGCGTGTCTACGTGTCCTGTGCAGGAAGAAATAGACCCCGTGATGTAGGACACAGTGTACGGTGCAGGGACAACTTGTTCGTGTCCCAGTGTGGACACGAACAACACCAAAATCAGAAAGTAAGGACAGAAATCAATAAGCAAACCCTAGATCTAGGATCCTATTCAAAAACATTAGCAAAAACAGTAATTCGAAATGGTTGAGGCATTTTATCAAACACCTAGTCTATAGGTTTGATACGTGTCCGATACGGACACGAAATGGACACGAATTGTGCCCAAATTTCAGGGACAACTAGGGGACTCCTAGAATGCAAAAAAATCAGAAAAAATAATAGGTTTGAGTGATTTACCTATTGAGTGTCAAACTCAAAGGAAGCCCCAAATGGAAGGTTTCTAAATAGCAACTCCCAAGCTCCAAATGGCACACAAACTGAGATGGATCTCCAAAAATAGTAAATACACAGTAATTAGATCCTAATGCAAAAAACTAGAGTGAAAAGGGATTTGAATTGAATTTATTAGGATTTTAGGAAATGGAGGAATTACCTTTCTTTCAAAAATCTAGGTCAAGAACAAAAAAGGCAAGAACAAGCCATCATGACATTAAATAGGGGGGAATGCCTCTTGTGGCCGGCCTTGGGTAGTTAGCTAGGGTTAGGGTTTCATAATATGGCGAGTCTCATCCGCGACTGCCTTGACAATTCTACTTGAAGTATTCAATCGCCGTTGAAACCCATATTGGTATTCAAAACATATTCCTTGAACTCTTGCTGGTCTTCGTCTCTTATCTATTCTAGACAAGCCTTGTACTTGATAAGTAAGCCAAAGTATTCTCCTATGACCGTGATATTTGTTTATATGCGATGATAGTTAGCCATTGACCAACCAATGTAACTATATCCCCGTCTCGAGTTACTCGCCCTTTTCCTTCGACCCTTGACTCATTTTTGCGACCTTCTTCGAACTTGAGAAGGATTCAAACCTAAACCTGGACGACTATATTCTCTCAATTGATTGCCCTTAATCTAGTCAATCCCTTGTCTTCTTACTCTATGTCGTATCATGATTATACTTTAACCCTTAATTCTTCCTTATTTTATTGTGTTAACTAGCAATCCTCATTCAGTTTCGTAGCCGTGAGGTATTTTTCGTAGATAACGAAAACATGACTTATAAATTGCATGCTTGTGTTGAACGTCATTATTTGCCTCGTTCAATAATCTGATCTTATCTCCCCTATATTCTCAACCCTACCTATTCCTAAATTTCGAGGACAAAATTCTTGTAAGTTGGGTAGGATGTAAACCCCCTAAATTTCTACTATAAATTTTTTAAATAAATTTAGTTTTATTTTTTTCTTTGTAATGTACGTCGCATAGTCATATTGTACGTCACGTATGAGTTCATATTTTCGGATGGCTCGTCGAGTGCGAATATGTGCGAGATACATATTTTTGTAAAAACATTTTTATTTTAGGAGCATAATTTTTTTCAATAATAATAATATTTAATTCTGATTTTGTAAGTTGTAAAATGTGCCATATTGGAAATTTTTAATTCTTTATTTTACATCATGAAAGGTTATATAAATAGTAATTTTGAAAACGAGGTTTTATGCAAATGTTCATACGAGACATAAATTTATATATATAATTCTATTTTGAAATTTATTTAATATTAATATTTTATTATTCGAAAAAGTATTTTAAAATAGTGTTTTGGTTTAAATTTAATTAATTATAATAAATTATAATTGAAAGGATTTTATTGACTTCATTTTAAATAGATTTTTGAAATATTATGTAGCTATATTGGATTGGATTTGATCCAATTATTTTTATTTAATTTGAATTAAACTATGCACTATCTATAGGAGAATTTAAATCCTCCAACTCCCTATCCAATTGGAAATTCCCACCTCCTATATATAGGAGAGGTACTCCTCCATAATTCTACCATCCACAGATTGTGCATCGTGTCTGTGCCACCCATCTACTATATTCCCACCATACAAATACAATAATTCCGTTCCGTCCGACAATCCCGGACGTCCACCCAGCCGTCTCGGACACTCCCGACACGACGACTCAATCTTAATCCTAACCCTATCGACACCATACCCTGCGGCACCGACGGCAACGCTATCGTCGCTTCGCCCGTCTCCACGATCGCCACAACCACGAAGCTCCCACCCGACTACTCCAGCACCATCTTCATCACCATCAACACCACAGTCCCTGCCGTCCCGGTCAGCGACCTCATCGCCAACCCGGCCAGAACCCCATACCGGGATCACCAAATTCCCGTCCCCTTTTCGTGTCCAGCCATCGACAGATAACTCCGCCACCCCAGCCCCATCATCTTCGTCGTCATCCCCAATAACCGAACACCCATATTACCACCACGTTGCCGTGCCCAAAAAAAACCCCAAATCCTATCGCCAATACCGCGGATTCGACATCGCCATCGCCACCACCAAAATTTCCAAAGAAGAGGGAGAACCCTAACCTAACCTTCAGCCTCCGCCTGGGCTCCCGACCGTTGTCGTGTGCTGGCGAACTGCCGCCGCCGCCACGAGCTTCCCTTTTCTCCTATGCCTCCTCGACAGCGACCCCATCATCAGGCGACTCCGGCGCTGCCGTACCCCGCCGGCGTTGGGCAGCGCCGACCCGTGTGCTCCTTCCGATCTGGGCGTGTTTTATCGGCCGTCCGTCGAGGTAGCAAAAAATTTGCTGCCTCACCTCTCTGATGATTCTCCGCTGACCCGCCACGATCCGCCGGCCGCGTCCGAGCGAATAGCCCTCCGTCGATCTCTGACTTCCACGCCCTCTGCTGTGAGCCGCGTGCTCTCTCGGTGGCCCTCTCCTCGGCTTCCTCCGCCCGAACAGCAGGAGTTTCGCGCCCTTCTTCCACCCGCCTCCACAGGATCAGTTCACGTCGTCCCCCTTCGACGCCGCCCCAGCACCTCCGATCCGCAGCACCCATCCGCCGCTTCCTTCCGCCGACCCCTCGGTGAGCCCCTTCCCTCTTTCTTTTCCTCTCTCTCTCACTTCCCTGATATAAGAGCTCAGCAGCTCTATTTAATATATCATATTAATTAATAATACTAATAATATTATTATTATTATTACTGTTATTATGATAATTATTATTTGGGTATTATTATTATTATTATTATTATTATTATTTTAATGTTACCAATATTATTTTTAATTATAAAACTATATATATTTCTAAAAATTATACGTGTAGTATAAATATTGAACTGGGCTTGGTCCCATATTATTTGAAAATTGGTCTTAAACCCAAAAGGTAAATTTTCTAGATTACTCATTAATTACTAGAAATATTTGACACGTAAGAAATATAGTTTCCAAATAATAAAACAATTTTTCTAAATATTTTCAAAAAATTTATCTAAATTATTTTTTTCACTATCTAAATATTTTATTTTGCTTAGTTTTTTTTCTAAAAAGATTGTAGAATTTAAAGTATTTATCTAAAGCTATTTTTACCAAAAATATATTTTTAGGTATTTAAACATTTTTTAAAAAAATAGTACAAAATATCTTTCTCCGCAATTTTCTATTATTATTATCAAGGTTGATCATGACTAAATTTTGCTCGTAACTTCGGACCCTTACTCATCGACCTTGACTATTGGACCAACAGGACTTGTCGGAGCATCGCACCACCCCAGGCGACCCATCAGGCAAGATACCTTGCCATATTTACTGCTTACATTTAGTTGTATTTTATTTCGTTTATTGTACCTATATTCCTTGTTTATTATTTTTTTTTTGCTTGTGGACCTAGAGTTAAGAGACTTCCGTCAATAGAATGCATGTCATTGACTTTGTCATGATTATATTACGAGATGTGTGTGAGCTGTGAGTAACATGTAGAGGTCACTTGCGTATTGGCTGATCCCCCGTGCGCATGCGTAGGAATAACTATCAATAGATGCATGTTAGAAGACTTGACGGTTATTAAGTATAAAATAGTGTTGTGGAAGTGACACGTGTTGGTGTGTCATGGTTACGATGCATGTATAGTATCATTGGGGGGAGGGGACAACTACTAGCGTAGGGGCTACATTTACTTTTTGTACGGGCCGATAGTGACTCTTATGAGCACTACCTTCTGCCCCGGGGCCGATAGCGACTCTGATGAGCGCTACTTACTGCCCATAGCCGATAGTGACTTGGATGAGTGCTACCTACTGCCACTCTTTATTTACTCTGTTGATCCTACAGCCCCTGCGTAGAACGTTGTCCTCAAAGTGCATATCACTTAGATGGTTAGGAACCCAGTTGTGTCGTAGTTTATAGTATTTACATTTGCCGTTATAACGGCATGTTCTTCTTGTATCTTGTTGCGTCCCTCTAAGGACCTGATGATCTCTCCAGGTGTGTATTATTGTCTTCCGCAGATATTTCTAGCTGAGGTCGTGATCTTCTCCATTCTTTCGAAGATGGCGTGCCTTGGATATTCCTTACTACTTCCGCCAATTTATTTCATGTCTTGTACTTCTTTTATTTGGTTGGTAGTGGATGTGTCTCCACCCAACATATTGTATAAAAACAATTCATTATATGATATCTTTTATTCCCTTATTTTGTGGATGAGATTAGTTAGTTGTGGTTTACTATATTTTACAGCTTATGTATACATACAAGGCCCATGTACTTCATATGTATGCAGCTGGCATGTCTACGTACTTGGTCCTACGTATTTTGGGACTGGGGCATTACACAGCCTCTACAAAGGCCTAGCCCTCCAAAATACCTAACGCAGTCTCAGGTGCTAGGTCCTCTGTCGGCTCATAATATATGGGGAAACAAGCCTCTAACTCATTCCCTTAAAATATGGTTTTCCCAGTCAGGATTAGAGCAAGTATAAAATATTGAATAACAGTTCATAACATGATAAATGCCATATAACAAGAGTTAGAATATGTGAAAATAAGTAAACAGGTGAACAGGTAAATCTAAGTCGCAGTTTAGACAAAATAGTAAAATATGATAAACATGTAAAAAGATCTAATCAGAGTGGAAAATGTCAAGTCTTCAACTTCTAGGTGTTATTTTAAATACCAGTTCGACATGTGAATGGCTCAGGTAATACGACAAATCACACACGATAATGTGCAATTGCTATCCACACGATACGTCAAATTGCTTGTGAGATGTGTGATTGATATCCACACGATTAGATACGAATAACAGATAGGGTGTTCACACATCTACTAAGGTATTTCCCCGCCCGACATTTAGCATTTATGGATTTAATTTCACGTAAGTAAGATACACGAATCACGAAAATTACGATAAGACACGAATTACGAGTAATAGTAAAATAAATCCATGGAATACTAATCATGTGTAACGAAAGTGTCACAAATACGATAGGAATATCTAATCAAGATATAGAGACAATGTTAGGAAATGAAATAAAATCAGTGCATGTACTTGCATGTACTCCAAGCTGAAAGCTAAACCGAACTGGTGTCCAAATCGATGCCTAGTAAACATATATTGGTCCAATCAAAGGATAATCACTATCAGAGATTAAATATGATTATCTAGCCTATTTCTAGGTCTCATGGGCTTCCTAGGTTTTAGCTAAAATAGGGGTTACATATGTTAATTCCTTTGGTTACTTAAACTTATATATATACCCTAGAGTTAGGTTCATAACCCTACCCCAACTTACCTTTCTATATTCCTTTATACTATAACCCTCACATATGAATTTATCATTGCATTTCCTACTACATGTCCCCTCCACTAAAAATTAATACACACTTCCAATTGCTAATAGGACACACATTACCCCTATATAGTTCCTACTGTCAAAACTGAACATTGGAAGAGATGCACATGGTTCAGTTCCTATACGTAACTAAAACCCATAAACTCTACTGCTACTGGCCAAAAAATTGAACAAAACTATTGGAACTTGGTTCCTGTACACACATTGCGCTGATCTCTGATACACATGTTTCCATATGACACCAACACCTTGCTGTCACTCAAACGCATACACATCATAGGGGTTCTAACCGGTAAATACTTGTATTAGTATACTAAGTAGCACGAACAGATTTTTGTATAGCACATACACCCTACAGGATTTACCTACCTTGCTTTACTTGAGACTCACTGTTGACACTACACACACTCCAACACAAAACAGGTAAGTGCATGTGTAGTGTGCACCCTTGACAGAGTGCCACTACACTCAAGCAGGGAATACATACTAGTGTCCCTATGGTGTGCACACAGGCATGTGCACAACTATATACAGATTTCTGTCCCTGCTAGTAATATTCCCTTGTACGCCTTACCCAAATCTCAACTTACACACACACTACATCTATTCGACACCACACACACCCCCATATCTGATACTAGGGCCTCTACCCTTACATATGAGTTAACTGATGCATGTATCAGTCTCCTCTTCCTATTGATACCTTTAAACAACAGAATATACTAAAAATCCCTTACCTGTAGTACACTTCCTATGGCTACACAAATGAACAGAGTACTGCACCTATGAGGCACACTCAAATCTGTTCACACATAGATGAGTGTCTACGGCCTACCTTCTGCACTTGAGTTCTTGCACTCATTGTGCACACACACTCACTAATATGACTACACACACACCCTCTACATATGTTACATACACACACATCTTGCCCTGCCACTGTAATACACTAATGACATATACATGACTGATACTCTCTACTGACACTAAAAAACACAGACACAACTTAGGCTACTCACTACACAGTCAGGCTTCCCTCCCCATAATCTTTTGTATGCCACATGCCCAAGAGGGCTAAGCACACATAGATAACACTAATCTGGGTTGCATACGTGCACTGACTTCCCCCCAACCAATTCGAAAGACCTGCACATATTACTGAACACCTACTTCTGAACACATAAATTATACATGCATACTTCCCAACTGGTTCACAGGAAGCCTCCCTAATTTCCTGTATATCCGCTCTGTTTGTAGTTCATCTACCACTCTCTTAGCTAATTTCCTATACCCATCCCCATTTTTGATCAGACATACACAAAGACAACTGATACTGCACATTTATTCAGGTTTCTTCCTTTATATACATTTACACATCTGTACGCTAGTGTAGATCATACTACACTGCACATACAAGCCTAAAACCCACTTCTGTACCATATACCCTATTGTTGCTCACAAGCACGTGCATGACTACACATAGGTATGCCTACAGATCTGACTTGCTATCTGTGAGCTCCTGCACATCACACTCATTCACTACTCACTATCTAAACTCAGTGATATATACACACCTGTTGGACTGAACATAACCTACACACACAGATCTTGGGGTAGCCTCTCTGACCATACACTATACACCAGTGCACACACTACCTAGTAGGCGTTCACAAACACATAAGTTAACAATCAAGCACATACACGCACTCTACACAAATATGTACACACACTACATTACATGTGGGTACACCCCTGCCCTAGCCATTCATCTATTTTGTACCTGGACTATTCTCCCACTGCTACATCCTATCCCTATGTTGGAACACACACATGACACTCCAATAACAATACACTAGCACTACACACATTTGAACCACATAGACCTCTTCTTAGGTACAACCCCCATATGCCTAACACATATACAACATATATAACTTATGCATAACCCAACAGTTTCCAAATCCCACTTGCTCTTATATATGTAAATGTATATGTATACCTATATGCCACAAGCTCTATTATCATGACTCCCTAATACCAACCAATGTCCCATTCTTTCAACCATGATATATATAATAGCACATAATGCACATGATACATATGTCATAATGATGATACAAAAAGCTCCATGACATGTGAGTACACTTCACCATCCCAAACCTCCACTTCAATATGATAATGGCTAATGTCATGGTATTGAGCCCTTTTAGAGCACATTGTATATAGATATTTCTCCATTTGGCCAAGGTATTCCCATCGTGGCATGACACAACATTCGATACCATAGTTAGGACGCATGGACCAAAACCTACACCAAAATATGATACAAAATCCCTTTGAGGACTTGTATTAAACCCTTGGTGATCATAATCCCATAACTACCTAAATGTCACCATTTTAAGCCATAGATCTATTAGGAATGGGTCCTCTAACACCTATTTCACCACCAAGAAGGTTGGATCTAGCCATTAGAGGAGTCTCTTACATGTATACATAAAATTTTACTTTTAAATGAGAGAATAGAGTGTTATACCTATGGAGAATGGTGCCTACACAAGGATCCATGAATTTGGAAAAGAAGAAGGAAGAAGAAGGTTTCCAAAACCTTGCTAGAGCCTCACCAAGCCTCAATGAGCTTCCCAAGCCTCTAGCACACCAAGGAGAAGAAAGGAAAGAAAATTTGAGAGAGTGTGGAAAGAGGGAAAGGATGAAAACCCGAGGTTTTGATTGTAGCCGACCATATAGGGTTGTGGGGGTTTAAATATGTTTTAGTTAAGCCTTAATCTCTTCATGACAATTAGTTAGTTAATGGCTTTTAGGGGCAATAAGTTTTTGGATCTAAAATTAATGCTTGCACCTTAAATAACCATAACTAAGGTCCAACTTAAATAAAAAAAATTTAATTTAAGAATTTAGGTTAATTGTCATACTAGTGGAACACAAATAGGAAAATTTTAATTTGGTCAAAAATAACCCTAATTCGGAAAAGTGGTTGTGACATCTTAGCTCATCATCATTCAGAAATATGTTTTACATTTTTTCTAAGTCTTTTTGAAGGCATTGAATACTTTCAATATTGCATCCTTAAATTCTCGGTATCCGTCATTATTTCTTGGGGCTATTGTTCAATTAATAGCAATATGAGGCTTAAAATATATCGAACAAAAGTTTATAATCTCTTTGAGAACATAAGCTTCACAAATAGAACCCTCGACCCTGCTTTGTTTTTTACCTTTCTTTTTAGGTGGTTCAAATATCGCTCGAACGGGTACATCTACCGATAATCGACAAGTCTATTGACATGGGCCTCATAGAAAAGATAAATTGGCAAATGCTCTATCGAGTCGAAGAATTCAGAAGGGAACACCAACTCGAGCTTGCACAATGTTACAGCAATGACCTTCTCTTGTTTTTCTAGACGATCGATGAGCAACATAGTAGAACAACGATCTTTAAACAATATGCTAAGCTTTGTCAATGGATCCCAAGCGACCTATGGTAAGAATTCCTGAAATAGAATTGGAGGCCCTGAATCTACCTATAAAGTCTCCCTTTATCCTCCTTGTCCAGTGAGAAATAGGCTGCTTATACTTTTCATTTCCTTTATCTATTAAATACAACGCATGGCATCTCCATATATCTTCCAAGTCTAATATAGTCTGAGGATTGTCTTTTGTTTTTACATTTACGTCAATTACAGTATTAACTATGTTGTTAAACACATTCTTCTTGATATGCATGACTTCAACGTTATGTTTGATCAGATTGGTGCTCTAATATGACAGGTTCCAGAATATACTCCTCTTCGTCTAGTTATGAGCGCGACCAAATCCATCATACTTGTACCCCTTAGCAAGCTCTTCGATAGCACTTGGTAAATTTTTTACAGCCTTCCATATCATGTCTCCGGGCCACCTTGGCGGTGGATTAGTCTTCTCCATAATGTCGACATGAAAAGTATTCGTGTTCCTCCAGAACAGATGATCCTTCGGTAGGAACAGTCGATGACAATCAAAGAAGTACAATTTTCCTCCGTATTTCAAACAGAAAGCCTTTGTACGATCCGTGTAATACGGACATGAGATACGACCATGTCTGCTCCATCCCAATACTATTTTATAGACCAAAATGTCGTTGATGGTCCATATAATTGTTACCTTTATCTAAAAATTATGTTTTCTAGAACCATTGTATGTGTTGGCGCCTATTTCCCATAGGTGATTCAACTTATCAATCAAGGGTTGCAAGTACAAATAGATGTTCCTTTTCAAATTGTTTGGAATCGGGATGATAATGATTTAGAACATATACGGAGTCTTCATGCACATCCAAGGCGGTAGGTTGTATGGAGTGACGATCATAGGCCAACACGAATATTGGGAGCCCGAAAGTTTGAATAGGATTAAACCATCGAGGAGAGTCCTAATCTAATATTAGGTTGATATGAAGTAAAATCGAGATACTCTTGATCAAAGTGCTTCCATACTTCTCCATCGAATGGATGATCCGACACTCATTCAATCTGTTCATACCTGTGCCAACTCATGTTTTCAACTGTCTGCTTCACCATAAATAACCTCTGCAACCACGACGTCAAAGTCAAATAGTGTATCAAATTGGTCGGCTTGCTTGCACCGGGTGTCCTTCCTGTACCAATTGTCTTATAGCAATCAGCACCACAAAATCTGCACACTTCTTTATCCTTGTCGATTTTGTAGTACAACATGCACCTATTGCAACATGCATCAATTTTTTTGTATTCGAGCCAGAGTGATCTCACCCTTTTATTAGATCTCTATAATCATTAGTAGAAGTCCGTAGGTAACTTGGCACCCTCAAGCAAGATATCCAATAAACTCGATTAGTCGATTGTAGAATTATTACAACATATTAAAAATGTAATTGATGCTCAATGGTCTTGTAACTACCTCCAACTGTGAATGATCTCACAACCAGGTTACAATGGAGTCCTTGCATTCTGTCACAACCTGCACCCAAAAATTTGGGCATGAGCCATGGGTACGTCCAGTCTACGTCGTAGTATTGGCAGTAGAATACTGTTTAAACCTTCAATAAGTCCATTCAATAAACCACATAGTGATATTTATCCAATATCATTTCTAATTTCTCAAGTATGATATGAGCAATTATAATATACTCAATCATGACACTAAGGAAGATAGATATGAAAAGAGATTATATAGAATTAATAATCTCAATGATAGTCACGAAGTGCCAGAATCTAAGTCTAATAATCCAATAAAGAGCAATATAAACCTCAAAATAAAAATAATATCTCAATGGTTTTCGGAGACAAATGTCAAATACTAAGATATGTAATCTAAGCTAACTAATTATCCGCAGATGGAAACACCGCTAAGGTCGGCCCTGATCACCTTGTATGTGAAGATCAGCCTTCTTTAGAGTATGTTCGAGAAGGCCATAATAAGTGGGGCACATATCTTCATACTCATCGCCTGAAATATTGTTATCCAGTCTGGATTGAAACAAGTACAAACATGATAAACTATTTATTATATGATAGAAATGATATAACAGGAAATAAAATATAAAATGCATGATAACCATGTAAGACAAGAATCATGGTATGACAAGTAAAAAGAAATAGGTGAACACAGGTAATCATGGCATGTTACAACAAGAATATAGTAAAAATAAACAAAATTGTAACTAAGTATTTTAAAATACCATGTTCGACATTAAAACAGTTAGGGTTAAATGTGACACATTGGACGTGTGTTGTGTGATTGCTATCAGGCACGGTCAGACACAGAGAATAGTTTAGGGTAGTTTACATGTATACTAAGGTATTTCTCTGACTGACTAGCACTCATAGATTCGAATCATAACACGAAGATTTATGAAACACGAAAATTAAGAAACACGATAATCACGAGCACGATAATCCCAAATATCATGGTAAGCATGAAACCACAATAAGCACGACTATGAATCCACAAAACTATAATCTCCTGTAACAAGCGTGGGTAGAATCATGAAATGCATATTTAAATCATGTAATAAAGATAATATCAGAAAATGAAAGTTATCAAGTAAGTAATTCCCCCAATTAGTTGTAGTCGACATGAGCGACATGGACATGTCGATGTGAGCGACACGGACGTGTCGACACGAAATAGGTTCAGATGCCACACGTTCAAAGACGATCTCAAATGATGAAATAAGTAGTTTCATTGAGTTTGGAATAGTCAAAATAACCCAATTTGATATATAGAAGTCCATAACCAGAGTTCGACATGATTCTCGAGATGAAGATATATATACCAGATTCGCAACGGCCCACAAAGAGACATAAAAATGTATAATTAGCTCAGCTCGATAATGAATTAAATTAGGATAAGAGAATGGTTGATTTAGTTATTAGTAAAAGTCCATGAAAGAATATTACTCTTATTAAAGTTATACAGAAAACGTATATTAGATTTAAAACCAATTAAAATATATAAATGCCTATTAGAAATATATTTATCATAAAGCCATTAATATATATATATATATATATATATATATATATATATATATATATTTTTTTAATATATATATATATCTTTTTTTTTAATATATATCATATATATATATATATATATATTTATATATATATATATATTATATATACATTATTATATATATTATAATAATATATAATATATATATTATATATATATATTATATATTATATACATATATAAATATATATATATATATATATATATATATATATAATTATATATATATATATTATATATAAATATATATATTTTTGTTTTTTGTTTTTAATATATATATATTTATATATATATTATATATATATATATATATAATTATATATATATATAATATATAATAATATATATATATATATTATATATTATATAATATATTTTTAATATAAAAATATATATATATATATTTTATATATATATTATATATATATATATATATATATATATATATATATATATATATATTTATTTTTTTTTTTATATATATTATATATATATATATATATATATTATATATATATATATATATATTATATGTATATGTATATATACATATAGTATTTTTTTTTATATACATATAATATATACATATAAAATATATATATATATATATATATATATATATATATATATATATATATATATAAAATAGTGCGAAGATCGAGGCTCCCAAGTCTGATATCTCTTCGACCGCGGGTAGTGGGCGTCCCGCTATGGATATCCTGGTTGTTGGGCCCGAGGCACCCTTTGTCGCGGCCTTGGATAAGTTGCAGCTCTCGGACCCTTCATTGGCGCCAGCGCTCCCTGCGTATCGCTCCAGCGCCTTCCCGTGTTGGTTGTTTTTGCGCCATACACTACTGTACTCTTTTCTCCCATACAGCAGGTAGCGCCATGCCCTCCTTCGCAGCCTCTGCGCCTTTGAGTGTTGTGCCACTTTAGCGCTCTCCCCTCTCCCTTTTGCCTACACACTCATCCTCCAGCGCTTCGCCCTCGGTTCTTCCCTCCTCGGCACTTTCTGGCTCTACGCTCTCGGTTGTGAAACTGGCGGGCGCTCCCTGGCCGCACCTGGTCTTCGTGCACGTTGGCTGTGCGCCTTCCCTCCATATTTCATCCTCTGCGGTCCCTCTAGCGCCCCCCTCTCCAGCACTGGAACCCAGGGCTTGTCTCCTCTACCAGTTGGCGGCTTGCCTTCCGGTGTGGCAGCCCCCTAGGGGAGCGCCGGTTGGCCCGAGCCTCCACAGCTTGGCTCCTCGCCCCCCTGCATATTATCACTCAGAGCGACATAACACCTCTGTAATGTCCCAATCCCTAAATACTTAGGACTAAGTACATAGACAAGCCAGCTACATACATACGAAGTATACTCCAATATGTGAAATCCTCATATATATACATAAGTTGTAAAATGTAGTAATCCATGACAAATAATCTCATCCACAATAAGAAAATAACTGCATAATAAAAATCAACTCTGAATTTATCATTTGTACAAAAGTTGGGCGGAGACAGATCAACTACCAACCATTAAAATGAGAAGAACAATATAAGAAAATAATATATAAAAATAGTAATGGACGATCCAAGAGCAAGCATCCTTGATAAAAAAGGGAAGACTACAATCTTGACTAGAGCACCTGCGAAACATCATAATGGCACACGCCTGAAGAGATCACCAGGTCCTTAGAGGGACGTAACAAGATACAAGAAACGACATGTCGTATACTCTGTGAAATATAATAGGTAAAAAGAGTGATGCATGCAATAGGGTGCCTAACCATTCTATAGTTGTAAACCCCATAAATTTTCTACTTTCATTTATCTTTATTAAATAGAAATAATTGGGATTTTTTTATTTATTTTATAGAAGTGGTAAAATTTATTTTAGCCTTATAAAGTGAGTAGAAATTTTATCCTATTTTTTGGATATTATGTGCGGGTTATTTTATGCAAAATATTATAGGTTACAAATACTCTAGAAACTATTATAATTTTGTTTTTAAAATTTTGAAAATATATTTCTTAGGAGCTTATTAAGTATTTAAATGATTTATGGTATTTTAGAAATAGTGGTAGTATAGATATTTCATGGACTTTCATTTTTTTTTATTACCTTTTTATATATTGAAAATTTATAAAGTGTTTTAGAAAGTTGTTTAGATTTTAGGAGTTTTAATAGGAATTTTATTGGGTGATTCTGAAAGTATATAGGTGTCTATATATGTATACATATATTACATACATACATATTTATAATAGAGAATAGATATATATATATATATATATATATATATATATATATATATATATATATATATATATATATATATATATATATATATTGGATTCTATATATATTAAGTATATATTGGATTCTATATATTAGGTATTACTTTGCAGTATAAAGGAAAAGAAAAAAAAATTGTACTGAACAGCACTGTTCATCGAACAGTGCTGTGCTCTCCCCTTTTTGGCAGGACCCGACCTATTATTATTGGGCTGAGAAACTCGATAATAATATTCTCATGTTTCTGGGCTGAGAAACCCGACCATTTTTTTGTATTTAGCCGACGGCCAATTGGCCGAGAAACCCTAACTCCTCTATATTCATCACCCTCTCGTGGACAACCCCCTTAATCCTAGAGGTGATCCCCGACCCCCAGGCGACCCTCCTGCCACTGTCGACCGCCCAATCGCCAAAAATTTGCCGGGGAAACCCATTGAAACGGAGAAGTCCCGTTTCGAAGAACAGGAAGAGGTACTCCTTCATCGTTTAAATTCTTCGTTCATAGTCGACATTTTTTGAAACCGCGAGTAGCATTAGAGAGCCTATATGACCCTCTAGACATCCCACCTAGTAGTACCCCGTGCTATCAAACCATCGGGTCGAGAAACCGATTCGAAAAACCCGAAAAAAACTGTTTTCTGGACAGTTTGAACACAACCCAACCACCCATGTTCGATGACTAATTCTGATCAATCCCGAAGAGAGTTTTTGAAAAACTTTTGAACAAAATTTTAGCCAACATATAGTACTTCAAATCCCTTCTTTTAGTTTAATTTTTCTTCTCCTGTATGTAAAGATTTCTGAACCCAAAAATCGTGAAAAACCAGTTTTTAAAATAGTAAAATTTAACAAAATCAACCGATACGGTGTGCGCCCCGACAAACCGGACGATGTGGCCGTGCACTATACACATCCAAAGGCACATATGGATGTTACCGACGTGTGGGAACTGACAGGACTCGATTTCGTTGTCTGTGCGCGACGAAATCAGTACGTATCCGTCGGGATACCCCCGTATCGATGTTTTGCAAACTTGACCCTAACTTTGTGCACGTTCATCGTATCGAGACGAAACTTGCGCCATCAGGACCGTATCATTTTTCTGGTCCTCTATGCCAACTTTGGTTCGATTCTGAGAAGGTCGAATCGGAACCCCTTTTTGGCAGGCCCGCGACCCGCTCTAACGGGCAATTTTGTGCACGGCCCACCGGAATCCAACTTTGGACATACGGTTGGGTTCGTCTCCTCAAACCAGATCCGTAGACATGTAGTTTGATGCCTTTAGAGACCGTAGGTTCTGGCACGCGTTTCGGTGCAAAACGGGTCCAATGGCGGACATTATTTTGACCCGAAATTATGATTTTGCCCCTATTCCAGAATTTGATTTTTGGACAGGCATTTCCTAGATATTTCTTTTATGCCAAATCTGTTCATGATGTTTATTTCAGCATCCGAGGTCGTCCGTAGAAGTTGGCTTTCATTGCTTCCATATTCTGACGATTCGAGTCATCAGGCGTCACCATTCTGCACACTACCCCCAAGCAAGATACCTTGCCACGAGCTGTTTATTTATTTTAGCTCATATTTCATGCATTATTCATTATTTTCTTTATGCAAAATAAACTGTGATACATGGCATAACTTGTTAGAACTTACTGTTCAGTCATATTACCTGCTTTGTATTATCTTTTTACACATTAAACTTAGAGTTAAGGGACCACCCTGTGTGTTGCATTCATTGGCTTTGACACGTTGTAACACGAAGTTGTGTGTCGTATGTAGAACACGGACATGCGTGACTGGCTGGCCACCGGTGCGTATAAGCCGTGCGATAGGAATAACCGCTAATAGAGGTTGCATGCTAGTTTGACTAGCGGTTATAGAGGTTCACTGTTGTGGATATAACATAGTAGGGATTGGACGGGGAGGACAATTCCTTAGCGTATGGGCTTCGATGCACTTTCCCTTTTGTAACCCATGAGCTCCGCCGGAGACGCGGGTCAGATTATCCATGATTACTGACGGCCACTAGCGATTCTGCGGAACGTCATGCTCTTACTGATGGGGCCGCTCTGGTGCCCACAGGGGGGACTATGCCGATCCTATTTAGCCAGGGCCCATACGCAGGAAGGATTGTTCTTAACTACATTTTACTTAGAACGGTTAGGCACCTTTATCCGTTAGATATGAGTACTTTTGGTTTGGGTACTTGTATCTGACCGTAGCTTGGAACAATAACTTGTCGCGGATTAGTTCGTCACATCTTGTCCTTGTTTGGTTGTAGGTGTGGCTTACTACTTCGATGAGAAGGTATTGAACCTTGTTGGGGTCCGGATACCATATTGGATTTATAGCATGGAAAGATACGTCATCGTGAATTAGTTTACCATCTCCTGTCTTTGTTTGGTTGGGGGGATGGTAGGCTAGTTCAATAGGTGTGTATTGGACCATGTTATGATCTGATTTTACTTATTCTTATTGAGCAGTATTTATTCAGTTTATGTGGCATGTTCTCTTGGTATCTTGTTACGTCCCTCTGAGGACCTGGTGATCTCTCCAGGTATAGGTGTGCAGGACTTTCCGCAGGAGTATGGTTCCGGTGTAGACTCATCCTTCACGCTCGAACGAGTCGTACCTTCTAACCACAGCTATCCCTATTGGGTCGAGGAGCCTATTTAGTCATCATTTCTTATTCTATTTATCTTAGAGGTTGGACTCTATTTCCTTTCAGTTTATTCTAGTGCTGGTAGTAGATTTTTCTCTGCCCGACCAACAGCTATATTTTGACATTTACTTTGATTCATGAGTTACCATTTTCTTTTTATTTACTGTGGATGAGATGTAGCTTTTACCTGTGACTGTCTGTTATTATTATTCATAATACAGCTTATGTGTATATTTGAGATTTCCATATATTGGAGTATATCTCGTATATATGCAGCTGGCATGCCACGTTCCTAGTCCTATGTATTTTTGGGACTAGGGCGTTACATGTTTTTGTGGTGGCCCATGCAGGTCAAGATAAATTGTTTGGTCACTTTACCGTACCAAGCAACCTGCGTATAGGATTAGAAATTTAGGATCTCATCCACATATATGACATTCTATCTAGCCTTCATTTCAAACTCCCAACTGTTTATCTTGATTGCTTCTTGCTTGAATCATTCTTCCGTAAATCCTTATCCCACTATCGTGCGTACTAGGCCGTCATGTTCCATCATGCAATCACACTACTAGTTCAACTCCTATAAGTTGAGTAGGAAGCCTCACAACCTAACTTCCTTGACTTTAACCAAGGCCTTAGACAAGAATACAGTAGGACGACTGCATAGGCACGAATACCGAACACGACTTGGATTCTTAAGTAGCTTAAGCTATTTATATTTTCTTTCATCATTATCTCACGCATTTGTAATTGGACTACCTTGACTAATGTTGCTATTATAGCCTAGTTTTGCGAGCTTACTCTCTTATTAAGCTTGTTCAGGACATATGTTTTATTGTGGGCGCCCACTGATACATTATCTTATCAAAACCTGTGTATTGTGGTCTGATCAACCATAGTGCATTTGGTTCGTCTTTCATATGATTTTATATGGATTGAGTTATGATTAGCTTAACATATTCGCCCTCTAGGATCTTATCTACGTGTTATTGACATTTTGAATTCTTTATTAAATTCTCTTTCAATTGCTTGACTCAAAACTTATCTGAATCTATTCTAACATTGCCCTTATCTTCGTGCCAGCAATATGACTCTATCCAGCAGACACACCTCTACCCTAGCCATCACAACTGGTGATGCAACTTTCCAGGGAGAACAAGCTTCCCCAATGACCCCGGTGACTCGGTACCAGCTAGAGCCACAACAGAATACCACGAACCCATCGACGGTGCAGCAGGAAGCCCAAGTGCACCCAGCCAGCCAGGTTGAGCAAACTACTGCAGTACCACCAGGAGAGACTGCACCATCCCTATTGCCTCAGCAGTTTTTGCCACAGCTCGGACCCCAACCGCCTCCACTTCCGACTGATGCGGACACGACCACCCGGTTTATGTATGCTATGCTACAATCTCAGTGGCAACAAATGGAACTGTTGAGGCAGAGTATGATGACCTACTTAGCTAGACCTCCACCACCAGCCTCAGTACCAGATGCAACTCCAGCTCCACAACCATATCTGGGCTCCATTGCAGACTTCATCGGCATGGGCCCTAAGAATTTTAGGGGTACTGAGGGTCCCTTAGAAGTTTCTGCATGGCTTATCAGCACAGAGAAATACTTGAAGGCATCCCAGTTGCCAGCATATGATTGGATGACAGCAGTCGACTTACTCTTAGAAGATAATACTCACCACTGGTGGAAGGCTGAAGAAAGACGACTAGGCACTGGGATCACATGGAAGGAATTTTATGACCTATTCTATGAGAGATTTTTCTCCATCCACGTTCGAGACGCTCTCTACGACTAGTTCCTTCATCTGAAGCAAGGGAACATGTCGGTAGATGAGTACGATGCAGAATTCAGCCGTTTGAGTAGATTTGGTGCGACATTAATCCCGACAGAGCTAGAGAAGGCAAGGAGATTCCACCAGGGGCTCGCACCAGAACTTAAGACTTTCACTACTGTACAGTCTCGAGTCTCTCATGCAGCTGTCCTGTTGGAAGCACATACCCAGGAGCTTCTTCGTAAGGAACAGCAGGCACAGAGATGCCCCACACCGGTAGCTGCACCAGTTAGGGCGACTCAAGGTAGACCCACCAGGAGCCCTATAGGACAGTACCAGCAGAGGCCCACACCCTATCAGAAGCCCACCTGCAACTACTGCGGGAAGAAGGGCCACATTCGAGATGGATGTCGGATTCGTCTCGGCTTATGCTTGAGGTGCGGATCGGAACAACACAGGATTATCGATTACCCCGAGCCGTCGAAGCAAGGGCAAGCATTTACCATGGCTGTGATAAACCCCCATCCTGAGATTAGAGATCTGGCAGGTATTATTCTACTTATACCCTTAATCTTTATTTAGTCATGGATTAGCATTGAGCAATACATTCAGTAACTTAGACAACATGCATGAGCACTATCTTTGGTACCATTAGAAATATCATGACTATAACAAGCTTATAAATGGAACTCTTGGCTTATTCGTTAGAATTCTTGACTGACGTGCCTTAAAAACCGGTGCCTCCGTCACAACACTCGTATGCTTTAGATGTGAGGAAATCACCCAATTTCTACGTATATCGTTTCGTTACCTTACCGTGACTTTTATGTTTGAAGTACAACATTAGCCATTTACTTCCAACAACCTTCACTTACACGAACTAGACGAGCCTCCCTACACGCATGACATACCTGTTCCACCAAAACACACCATTATGTGTGCTTCATTTCAAATACACCACCTGTATAACCCGATTTCCTTAGAAAGAACCATAAACATCCATTTTTGCCCCATCTGATGTTTAACCATGCAATATCGAGCCCTTCCATCAGACAAACTGAATATCCATGATTCATGTAAGACCAAGAACACCTTGTCATGTAGAATATGGTGCCAGTTTAAAATTCTTGTATAAATAACTCTTCCATCTTTTCAAAAAAACTGAGTTATGAATTGATTAGCTGCTCTCCCTTCGTATTAAGCCCACTATATATTTTATTAAGATTTTTGTCATGTTTTTAGATGAGGTTTATTTTAATTTCGAGGACGAAATTTTTATAAGTTAGGTAGGATGTAAACCCCCTAAAATTTTCTACTTTTATTTATCTTTATTAAATAGAAATAATTGGAATTTTTTTATTTATTTCTTAGAAGTGGTAAAATTTATTTTAGCCTTATAAAGTGAGTAGAAATTTTATCCTATTTTTTTTTATATTATGTGCGGGTTATTTTATACAAAATATTATAGGTTACAAATACTCTAGAAACTATTATGATTTTGTTTTAAAATTTCGAAAATATATTTCTTAAGAGCTTATTAAGTATTTAAATGATTTATGGTATTTTAGAAATAGTGGTACTATAGATATTTTATGGACTTTCATTTTTTTATTACCTTTTTATATATTAAAAATTTATAAAGTGTTTTAGAAAGTTGTTTAGATTTTAGGAGTTTTAATAGGAATTTTATTGGGTGATTCTGAAAGTATATAGGTGTCTATATATGTATACATATATTACATACATACATATTTATAATAGAGAATAGATATATATATATATATATATATATATATATATATATATACATATATATATATATATATATATACATATATATATATATATATATATATATATATATATATATTGGATTCTATATATATTAAGTATATATTGGATTCTATATATTAGGTATTACTGTGCAGTATAAGGGAAAACAAAAAAACTGCACTAAACAGCACTGTTCATCGAACAGTGCTGTGCTCTACCCTTTTTGGCAGGACCCGACCTATTATTATTGGGCTGAGAAACCCGATAATAATATTCTCATGGTTCTGGGCTGAGAAACCCGACCATTTTTTTGTATTTAGCCGACGGCCAATTGGCCAAAAAAACCCTAACTCCTCCATATTCATCACCCTCTCGTGGACAACCCCCTCAATATTAGAGGTGATCCTCGACCCCCAGGCGACGCTCCTCGCCGTCGTCGACCGCCTCGCCAGAAATTTGCCGGGGAAACCCATTGAAACGGAGAAGTCCCGTTTCGAAGCACAGGAAGAGGTACTCCTTCATCGTTTAAATTCTTCGTTCATAGTCGACATTTTTCGAAACCGCGAGTAGCATTAGAGAGCCTATATGACCCTCTAGACATCCCACCTAGTAGTACCCCGTGCTATCAAACCATCGGGTCGAGAAACCGATTCGAAAAAACCCGAAAAAACTGTTTTCTGGACAGTTTGAACACAGCCCAACCACCCATGTTTGATGACTAATTCTGATCAATCCCGAAGAGAGTTTTTGAAAAACTTTTGAACAAAATTTTAGCCAACATATAGTACTTCAAATCCCTTCTTTTAGTTTAATTTTTCTTCTCCTGTATGTAAAGATTTCTGAACACAAAAATCGTGAAAAACCAGTTTTTAAAATAGTAAAATTTAACAAAATCAACCGATACGGCATGCGCTCCGACAAACCGGGCGACGTGGTCGTGCACTATACACATCGAAAGGCGCGTGTGGATGTTACCGACGTGTGGGAACTGACGGGACTCGATTTCGTTGTGTGTGCGCGACGAAATCAGTACGTATCCGTCGAGATACCCCCGTATCGACGTTTTGCAAACTTGACCCTAACTTTGTGCACGTTCATCGTATCAAGACAAAACTTGTGCCATCAGGACCGTATCGTTTTTCTGGTCCTGTATGCCAAGTTTGGTTCGATTCTGAGAAGGTCGAATCGGAACCCCTTTTTGGCAGGCCCGCGACCTGCTCTAACGGACGATTTTGTGCACGGCCCACCGGAATCCAACTTTGGACATACGGTTGGGTTCGTCTCCTCAAACCCGATCCGTAGACATATAGTTTGACGACTTTAGAGACCGTAGGTTCTGGCATGCGTTTCGGTGCAAAACGGGTCCAACGGCGGACATCGTTTTGACCCGAAATTACGATTTTGCCCCTGTTCCAGAATTTGATTTTTGGACAGGCGTTTCCTAGGTATTTCTTTTATGCCAAATCTGTTCGTGATGTTTATTTCAGCATCCGAGGTCATCCGTAGAAGTTGGCTTTCATTGCTTCTATATTCTAACGATTCGAGTCATCTGGCGTCACCATTCTGCACACTACCCCCAGGCAAGATACCTTGCCACCAGCTGTTTATTTATTTTAGCTCATATTTCATACATTATTCATTATTTTCTTTATGCAAAATAAACTGTGATACATGGCATAACTTGTTAGAACTTATTGTTCAGTCATATTACCTGCTATGTATTATCTTTTTACATAATAAACTTAGAGTTAAGGGACCACCCTGTGTGTGTTGCATTCATTGGCCTTGACACGTTGTAACACGAAGTTGTATGTCGCATGTAGAACACGGACATGCATGACTGGCTGGCCACCGGTGCGTATAAGCCGTGCGATATGAATAACCGCTAATAGAGGTTGCATGCTAGTTTGACTAGCGGTTATAGAGGTTCACTGTTATGGATACAACATAGTAGGCATTGGGCGGGGAGGACAATTCCTTAGCGTATGGGCTTCGATGCACTTTCCCTTTTGTAACCCGTGAGCTCCGCCGGAGACGCGGGTCAGATTACCCATGATTACTGACGGCCACTGGCGATTCTGCGGAATGTCATGCTCTTACTGATGGGGCCTCTGGTGCCCACAGGGGGGACTATGTCGATTCTATTTAGCCAGGGCTCATGCGCAGGAAGGATTGTTCTTAACTACATTTCACTTAGAACAGTTAGGCACCTTTATCCGTTAGATATGAGTACTTTTGGTTTGGGTACTTGTATCTGACCGTGGCTTGGAACAATAACTTGTCGCGGATTAGTTCGTCACATCTTGTCCTTGTTTGGTTGTAGGTGTGGCTTACTACTTCGATGAGAAGGTATTGAACCTTGTTGGGGTCCGGATACCATATTGGATTTATAGCATGGAAAGATACGTCATCGTGAATTAGTTTACCATCTTCTGTCCTTGTTTGGTTGGGGGGATGGTAGGCTAGTTCAATAGGTTGTACTGGACCATGTTATGATCTGATTTTACTTATTCTTATTGAGTAGTATTTATTCAGTTTATGTGGCATGTTCTCTTTGTATCATGTTATGTCCCTCTGAGGACCTGGTGATCTCTCCAGGTATAGGTGTGCAGGACTTTCCGTAGGAGTATGGTTCCGGTGTAGACTCATCCTTCACGCTCGAGCGAGTCGTACCTTCTGACTACAGCTGTCTCTATTGGGTCGAGGAGCCTATTTAGTCATCATTTCTAATTATATTTATCTTAGAGGTTGGACTCTATTTCCTTTCAGTTTATTCTAGTGCCGGTAGTGGATTTGTTTTCGCCCGACCAACAGCTATATTTTGACATTTACTTTGATTCATGAGTTACCATTTTCTTTATATTTACTGTGGATGAGATGTAGCTTTTACCTGTGACTGTCTGTTATCATTATTCACAATACAGCTTATGTGTATATTTGAGATTTCTATATATTAGAGTATATCTCGTATATGCAGTTGGCATGCCACGTTCCTAGTCCTACGTATTTTTGGGACTGGGGCGTTACAATAGTGAATATGCAATTAAGAATAACCTTTATATTTGGGCACTCGGGATGTATAGCAGTGGCATCGTCCCTTTCCTTCGGGAACCAGGTGCCTCCGTCCATAACGTTCGATGAACGTCAGAGGGAATCAGTAATAGAAACGTCCATAAAGTTCCATGAACATCAGAAGGAATCAGTAATAGTAGGGTGGACCTGCGTCTCCTTCGGAGCTTCGGGTACAATAGTAAGTGTATATGTGGCCCATACATCAAGGAACTGTTCTTTCCACCCAATACCTAGTGGAGTCACATCCATGACTCATATGAACCTCTAGCAACTGCCATGTCCACTAGCTTGCAATTCTATTGGCAGTTACTCCTAACCATCGTACGTCTCATACGTATCGGTGGTCGGCTGACTACGCAAGTACGTATCCTACATGTAACTCACAATATATAGTAAAGTATGTGTCAAGGTCGTATGAGATACACCAATACCTCGTCATCAATGGGTGGTCGCTAGAGCTAAGCCAATGCAAGGAATAGAACAAAAATAAATAAAACGACCGATATAGTCGCTTGCACCCAAGTGTGACTTAGACGCACAGTGATATAAAACATGCAGAATATAAATAAAATTGAATATAAATAACTAAATAATAAAGTAAAGTAATCATAGAGTATGGTGGTAAGGTACCTTGCCTGGTGGTGGTGCGAAGAGCAACAATCCAATAGTCAGAATCAACAGCAAAAGAAATCACAATTCGCAAACAGCTCCGGATGCTGAAACAAATATCAAGAACATTCTTGGTGTAAAAGATATGTGATGAAATGCCTGTCCAAAAGTCTAATTCTGGATACAGGGACAAAATCATAATTTTTGGTCAAAACGATGTCCTCCATTAGACCCATTTTGCACCAAAATGCGTGCTAGTATCTATGGTCTTTAAAGTCGACAAACTATATTTCTATGGGTCCGATTTGAGGAGACGAACCTAATTGTATGTCCAAAGTTGGATTCTGGCGGGCCGTGCACAATTTTGCCCGTTAGATCGGATTGCGGGATTGCCAAAATAGGCGTTCCAGTCGATCTTCTCAGAATTGGACCAAACTAAGCACACAAGACTAAAAAAATAATTCGGTACTATTGGCGCAAGTTTTGTCTCGAACCGACGACTGTAAACAAAGTTATAGCTTTATTTGCAAAGGGTCGATACAGGGGTATCTTGACGGATACGCTCTGATTTCGTTACGCACAGGCAACGAAAGCAAGTTCCATCAGTTCTCACATGTCGACAACATCCATACGCGCCTTTTGATGCTTATGGGTTGCAACCACGTCGCCCGATTTGTCGGGGCGCACGTCGTATCGGGAAATTTTCTAAGGTTTTTAGTTTAGAAAACTCAATTTTTTTCGAATCATTATCAACGAATAACTTTATGCATAATAACTGAAAAGTAGATCTAACAGGTACATTTTAATCTCGTATATATAGCCTTGGACTGTTTTTAATTAGTTTGTCGAAAACTCTAATAATGATCCAGAATTTGGCTTCCAAGTTGGGTTATTATCCTGTTTTACTACTCTGTTTTGGGCAGAGGTTGTTTTGGAAGAATCCCATTTACATATACACGCGTATATATATATATATATTATATATATATATATATATATATATATATATATATTTTAATATATATATATATATATATATATATATATATATATATAATATAAAAAAATATAAAATATATATATATATATTTTTATTATATATATTTATATATATATATTATACACGGCCATTTGAATTCGAGGTTTGCTTGGACTTAGGGATTGCTCGGACTTAGGGTCCTTGTAAATCAATTTTAGTAGGATTAGGATAGGGATTAGTTGGATTTCATCTAGGCGAGATTGGATTTGGATGCCAGGAAAATATTTGGGACATATATGGTTTCGATTGGATTTGTATGGCCGATTATCTATTCCTATTATTTTAAATGTTGTCGTGCAACATGAGCTCGGTTTGGCTTTCTGGCCTGCACGAGATAATGGGATAGCCCACTCGCGAGATGGTAGAAATCTCGCGAGTTGTTGGCTGGTATATATATATATATATATATATATATATATATATATATATATATATATATATATATATATATATATATATATATATATACACACTCATATATATAAGTATATATACACATATATGTATATCAATAGGAAAAAAAATTATATAAAATTTTATAAAAATTCTAAAAACTCATTAATACTCAAATAGTATATTTCCACCAAATTTTGCAAGCAATATATCATATATATACAATTATGTATATATACATATATATCACCCTTTCTATATACTTCTATATTTTTTCCCTATATACTTCTATATATATATATAAAGTTCATTATATATATACATGTGTATAATAGCACCTATATACTAATACTTATATATGTGAGACACTTGTATAACTTCTCTCAAATTATGAAAATGAACACTAAAATCCCAAAAGTATGACTATAACAAATATCACACAAAAATTCCCTTTACTTTTTAATAATTTTTAAAATAAAAATACTATAAATCTAAATAAATTAAATAAATTCATATAAAATATATGGGGATTACATCCTACCCAACTTAAAAAAAATTTCATCCTCAAAATTAAACTAACTGTAGGGGGTATGCAATGCAATGCGAACAAGAGGAAACTAACACGAAAAAGTCGTACCTTGGTTTTCGGATAATGGGGTGGTAGATTATAAAAAGGGAAACCACATTGGCTCCATATCCTACAAGATAAGGTATTCTTGGTTCAAGGCTCTACCCAACTTATAGAAGTTGGCTATCCGCTGTAAACATTATTACAAGACTTCTGAGAAGGGCGATTTCTAAAGAGTGGCACGAGAATATTGGTCTTTCTGATCGTAGTCATGGAATCTAAGGAGCCAGGGTTCCCTATGGTCAATAACACAATAAGGAAGAATTTTACTGATTTGACATTGCTCAATTATAGTCATGCTCCAGTAAGACAGTAGAAATTGTATTAGTCGAAATATAACTGGAATAAAAAGGTATAGAGGGATTTCATATTGAATGAATCAATCTTGGATTTAATCTATATTGGCAGGACAAAATCTCATGGAATCAATCTATACCATCCCTAATAGGTTAGGGAAGCCTAGAACAGATTCTAACTTAAGTGGTTGGGCTAGGTCTGAGTCGGGTTGGTTAGATATGTGACGCAAGCCTACAAATATGTCTCACGTGACTTTTGTGTATATGTGGCACACGGGGACTCAATTGAATGGCACACTAGCGACCTGTGCGTAGTGGGCTTCGAGTGGCTCATAAACTTATATTGGGCCAAAAGCCTTGAGTTCGGATTGGGTCTCTATTCAAAATCGGAAAGTACGTCGGTATTACGGTAAGGGTTATAGTTGGCCTTCTTGACCCATAAGTCGCATCATAGAAATAGAGTGCAAGGGACATCATTGAGTGGGACATGATATGTCTACTTGAAGGTGGACTCGTCTAGGTCTTGCATATGAAATATGTTGGAAGGTAACAACTAGAATTATGCTCCAAATATCAAATTTATGGTAAGGGACACCAAAAGATCTAAATAGAAAGTGGGAGCTCATGAGTCACTAATTTATCATCCTAGTGAGAACCAATTTACTTTATTCAATCGTAAGCTTAGTGAATTAAAAAATGTAGAAGGCTTATAATCTATTCACTCTAGAAACTAGGACATGGTTTCAGGAATAATGAGGTTAGGAATATTTAAGTCGCGACATCGTACCTTGACCTTTGATAATGATAAGGTACGATGTGATCGATAACGTGAGATGGTAGATATGAATCAAATTTGAGGACCGTACCCCGAATTATAATAAATGGATATGACTGCATACAACGATACATGAGTCGATAAAATTTAATGACCCACTCCTCCATAGTATACGGGAGTTTATCGATGGGGGTAACGAACTCTAAAGAACGTCATATGAAAGATTTCTAACAACTAAGTCATGAATTTCTATTTGTCAAACCTGTTAGACTATGGTCATAAGGGTTCTAATGGTACCAAATGTAGTGCTCATGTATTGCTATTGATAACTAGTATAACTTAATATGACGAAGTATTATGTTATGGATACTGGCTAAGCTAGTGAATGCGTTGTTCTAATGTTAAGTCATGTCTTAATAATAAAATTGTATAACTTGAATAATGCATGTTGGATCTCAATCTTGGGATGGGTGACTATCATAGTCATGGTAAATACGTGTCCTTACTTTTGTCTATTCGTCTTAAGTCTGAACTGTGGGACTTCGTCGGGTAAGGGTTGGGTTAAGGCATAAGGGTGTCTAGTTACACAAAATTAAGAGAAAATAATTAGAGACTCATAATATTTGGTTCCTTGAGAACAGATGGTCGCCTAGGTTGGTGTTTCGACCAAGGGTATGATTCTAATCATTATCAATTTCAATTGACTAGAAGGTCACAATAGTGGTTTTAGGGTCGAGGGAAGAACGAGTAACTCAAGGCAAGGTTGTAGGCACACGACTGGCCGATGGTAGCTATGCTCGTGTATACAACTATCATGGCCATGGGAGATACTCCTTATCTACCTATCAAATACGAGCGTTTGTATTTCCAAATTAGTAAAAAGCAAAAACAATAAAAAGTTCCAAGAAGATGTTATGGAATACAAATACGCGATTTCAAAGAAGAATGAATAATTAATGAAGGAATTGTCGGTACAGTTGCAGATGAGATCCTAGATACCTTTATATCTCAATCCACGTGGGATAATTATATGAAGAGCGAACCAAGTGCACTATGGTTGATCAGACCATAATATATTGACTCTAATTAGACAACATGCTAGCTAGCGTCCCCAATAAACATATGTCTTGAACAAGCTTGATAAAAAAATAAGCTTGCAAAAACTAAGCTATAATAGCGACGTCAGTAAAGATAGTTCCAAAATATAAGTACAATAGATAATGATGATAGAAAAACCTAGATAGTTCAAGTTCTTTGAGAATCTAAGCCTTGTTCGGTATTCGTGCCTATACTATCGTACTACTATCTTCTTGTCTAAAGTTTTGCTCGACCAAAAAGGGATATGAATCTATAAGCTCTGTAGTCACGATAATCCTCTTAGTATCCTCTGTAATAGTTTACGAGGACAAAAGGAATGATAGGTCATGCGGTATTCTGTCCGGCTTATAAGTGTTCAACTAGTAGGGTGATTTGAACAATATAACATATATACCTTAACACGAGTCATCTTTCTAACCTCTCTAACAAGCACGAAGGGGAAAAAATAATATCTACAGTGGAAAGGAATCAAGCAGAAAGAAATCAAAGTAGTCGGACGAAAGTTCAAAATTGGAATCAAATGAGGAGATCAAGCATGTGGATAAGATACATAGATTCTAATCCTATATGCAGGCTCACATTGGTACAGTAACGTAACCGAAGTGACAAACTCGACCTGTATCGGCCACCACAAAAACATGTAATGTCCCAGTCCCAAATACTTAGGACTAAGTACGTAGACATGTCAGCTGCATATATACGAAGTATACTACAATATGTGGAATCTTTGTATATATATATAGGCTATAAAATAAAGTAATCCATGACAACTAATGTTATCCATAATAAGAAAATAACTGTATAACAAAAACCAACTCTGAATTTATTATTTGTACAAAAGTTGGGCAGAGACAGATCCATTACCAACCATTTAAATAAGAAGAACAATACAAGGAAAGGATAGATAAAAATAGCAATGGACGATCCAAGAGCAAGCCTCCTCGATAAATATAGCTGTGGCATCGTCCCTTTCCTTCGGGAACCAGGTGCCTCCGTCCATAACGCTCGGTGAACATCAGAGAGAATCAGTAATAGAAACGTCCATAATGCTCCATAAACGTCAGAGGGAATCAGTAATAGTAGGGCGGACCTGCGTCTCCTGCAGAGCTTCAGGTACAATAGTAAGTGTATATGTGGCCCATACATCAAGGAACTATTCTCACTATCCAATGTCTAGTGGAGTCACATCCATGACTCATATGAACCTCTAGCAACTGCCAAGTCCACTAGTATGCAATTCTATCAGCAGTTACTCCTAACCGTCGAACGTCTCATACGTATCGGTAGCCGGCCGACTACGCGAGTACGTGTCCTACATATGACTCACAATACATGGTAAAGTATGTGTCAAGGCCGTATGAGATATACCAATACCTCGTCATCAATGGGTGGTCGCTAGAGCTAAGCCAATGCAAGGAATAGAACAAAAATAAATAAAACGACCGATATAGTCGCTTGAACCCAAGTGTGACTTAGACGCACAGTGATATAAAACATGCAGCATACAAATAAAACTGAATATAAATAACTGAAAAATAAATTAAAGTAATCATAGAGTATGGTGGCAAGGTATCTTGCCTGATGGTGGTGCGAAGAGCAACAATCCAATAGTCAGAATCAACAGCAAAAGAAATCACAATCCACAAACAGCTCCGGATGCTAAAACAAACATCAAGAACGTTTTTGGTGTAAAAGATATGTCATTAAACGTCTGCCCAAAAGTCTAATTCTGGACACGGGCAAAATCATAATTTTGAGTCAAAATGATGTCCGCCATTATACTTATTTTGTACCAAAATACGTGCCAGTATCGATGGTCTCTAAAGTTGTCAAACTATATTTCTACGGTGAGGAGACGAACCCAACTGTATGTCCAAAGTTGGATTTTGGCAGGCCGTGCACAATTTTGCCCGTTGGATCGGATCGCGGGACTGCCAAAATAGGCGTTCTAGTCGATCTTCTCAGAATTGGACCAAACTTGGCACATAGGACCAGAAAAATGATTCGGTCCTGTTGGCGCAAGTTTTGTCTCGAACCAACGACTGTACACGAAGTTATAGCTTAATTTGCAAAGGGTCGATACGGCGGTATCTTGACGGATACGTACTGATTTCGTCACACACAGGCGACAAAATCGAGTTCCGTCAGTTCCTACACATCGGCAACATCCATACGCGCCTTTCAATGCTTATCGGTTGCAACCATGTCGCCCAATTTGTCGGGATGCACACCGTATCGGGAAATTTTCTAAGGTCTTTAGTTTAGAAAACTCAGTTTTTCTCGAATCTTTAACAACGAATAACTTTATGCATAATAACTGAAAAGTAGATCTAACAAGTGCGTTTTAATCTCGTATTTATAGCCTTGGACTGTTTTTAATTAGTTTGTCAAAAACTCTAATATATGATCCAGAATTTTGTCGAATTATCGGTCGTTCAAGGAGGTTATGTCGAGTTTTCTTTGGAGGGTTTCGAAGGGGGATACAGGAGCTTCACATTGAACTTCGTAAAAGCAAAAATGATTCAGTATACACGGTGGAACTCGGGGACGAAGTATGGTACCTTGGGTGGTTCTGAACGACGTCGGCCCTGTTCGCGGTCAAGAACTTGGGCTGCTCCGATGATCGTCGGCAAGGGC
>JANAVB010031617.1:30778870-30919519 GCA_029216955.1 Iris pallida
TTATCTGTAGCTGGAGAAATCTCATCATTACTACTGGATTATTCTAGCTATTAGCCTTAGTCAATTCAGTAGGTACCCCTGACCGTGGTACTCAGGGGTCCCTGTCCTAGACATGATGCAAGACAATACTGGTTCATTTGTACAAGCACAATCGTCCAAGGTGTCCAGGTTATTCATTTTATCAAGTCAGGTCATGTCATATTAGCCGTCGCAATAGCATATCGAGATATATCATGTCAGGTTTATCATGTCAAGAGTGCGCCACGACGGACCACTATCAAGAATTATCATATCATGTCAAGTTATCATGTCAAGTTTACTTGTCAGGAGTGTGCCACGTCGGGCCACTATCAGGTCATGTCATTTGTCAAAAGTGTACCACAACGGGTCACCATCGTGTCAGGGAACACAGTTAAAATTTATAGCACAAGCATACAAGTAGTAATTAAATATTAGCAAGAGCAAGGGCCGTAGGGGACTATGCGGCTTAGAAATTTTTTTACATTGCTAATGGCCATACGGCCAGCAAATAATAGGCCATATGCGGCCATCAAGTAATAGGCCATATGCGGCCAGCAAGTTGCATGCAAACGAATACAAGCAATTAATTTATTGCTAATAAGCTTGCAAGCAAATGCATGCAAGGCCACGCAAGCAAGCAATTAAGGCTAATACACGTGCATGCAAGCGGCCATGCAAATAATAATAGCCTATGCGGCCAGAATTTGAACAGATGGCCATGCGGCCATAAAATAAATGAGATGGCCATATGCGGCCAGGCTAATATACATGCGGCCAAGTGTTTGGCCAACAACAATTAAATATTAAATTGCATGCGAGCAGCCCATGCATGTAAGTAAACCATGCATGCAAATGCATGGAAATAATTAAAGGCTGATGTTTGCAAATGTTAAGGCCACGGGCTAATCATTCATTTCTAAGGCCATACGGCCAATAAATACAGTGAGCCATATGCGACCAACAACTGTTATGAGCCATATACGGCTACAATAATGTACTTGGTCATACGGCCAACTTATTATGCTAGGGCCATGCAAAATAGCATGCAAGCTAATATGCAGTTGCATGCAAATACAATTGCTGATGTAAGCAAAATACATGCGGCCAATAAATATACAGTAGCCATGCGGCCAAGATTACACAATGGCCAAACGGCCATATATTCTAGGCCATATGCGGCTGATAAATACATAAGCATGCAAGCATAGCTTGCATGCATGCATTAAATACAACATGTATTAAATATATAACATGGCTTGGCCTATGCGGCTCATTGCTGCAAGCAACTTAAGAAATGGCCATGCGGCCACAATGCTAGCTAATTCATGAATGCATGCAATTATTAATACTAATGGCGAAAGCAATTATTAATACTAATGGCTTAAAGCAATTATTAATACTAATGGCTTAAAGCATGCAATTAATGCATGCAAGCTAAAGTATGTATATAAATATAAAAGCTTATGCGGCTGTGAATTGTTCCCATGCGGCCAATATTACTTTGGCCATGCAAATAATACAAGCAAGCACTTGCTTGCAAATGCATGCAATTAGTGGAAGCAAGAAAATGCTCATGCGGCCCAGCAAATAAACACTTGTCTGTGGCCAGCAAATAAGCACTGAGCCTATGCGGCCAACTCAATTAAATATTCAATTAAATGGCCATGCGGCTCAGAGCTAAAAATGCTCATGCGGCCAAAAGTGCAATTAATGGCTCCCACAGAGAACATATCCATGAAAAATACCATGGCCTCCGTGCTCCACCAACCAACCATAGGAACCCAAATCCCGACTCCCGTAGGTAAAATTTGGACAAAATGGAATTCTCTACAACATGGAACCATCAACTAGCAAAAATATGCAGGTTTGATAGATCAAAATTCATGGAAACCGAAAATTCCACAAAACTATATCTACAAAAAATTAACCATAGAAATAAAAAATTCTAAGTACTAAAGTGGGTTAGAAACACATGAGGAAGACAATGGAACAATAAAAATAGGGTTTCTCCATGAAGCAAGATGCACTTGCCTACACCTTCCTCTCTCAGGTTGGTGGAGAAGTAATAGTGGGGAAGAAAAAGAATAAATGAGGAGAGAGAAAAGAGTGGTGGGATATAAATAAAGGTGGTGGTAGGTAGGGTGGGTTCACAACAAAACCGAACCAAGCCAAACAAACCGAACCGAACCAAGATAAACCAACCAATAAAATACAAAATAAATCAAGCAGGAAGACATACAAATACGAGTCTAAATACGTATACGAATACCGAGATACATAATACAAACAACGGGCATTACAGAAACTACGCTAAAATATACATGGAACATGATCTATCGAAGGACCTGTCCAACCACATCCAGATAGCCCTTGGAAATAAGATGCATACTCAGCAAATTGTCTACAATAACAACGTAATCTACGGCAAGCACTGTCAAGTGAGAGGCCACACCACCAAGCACTATTTGTAATGACCGTGGTTCGTATTACGTATTTGGAATACGTATACGTATCTTAACTCGTATTGCATGTCTACTGGCTTGGTTCGGCTTGTTTGGGTTGGCTTAGTTCGGCTTGGGTTGCTTATTGTTTCATCATAAACCAAGGGGAGAACCCTTACCTACTACCACCATCCCCATTTATTAGCCCAACTCTTTCTCTCTCTTCATTACTCTTCTTCTTCTCCACTATTACTTTTTTACCTACCAGAGAGAGAGAGAGCTCTTAGGCAAGTGCAGCTTGCTTCAGGGAGGAACTCGGTTTTTATAGTTTCTTTCTCTTCCTCACGAGATTCTAACACACTTTAGTACTTAGCATTTCTAATTTTCATGGTTCAATTTGTGTAGATTAAGTTTATTGTATTTTTAGATTTCTTGGGTTTTGATCTATTTAACCTTGTTATTTCCAAGTTTTGATGGTTTCATATTGTAGAGAATTTTATTTTGCCCCATTTTAACCAATAGAAGTTCGGATTTAGACTTAGAATAAAGGATTTATGGAGCTTTGAAGCCATGGACTCCATGGTTCTTCTTCTCGGACAAGTGGAAAAGAAGAACAGTCCCAAGCCGTATGAACTTCATAACCGTATGGCAGTACTTGACCGTATGGCACTGTGCTTTCTAGTCGCATGAAATCTACTCCCTGCAGCCGCATATGCTTGGGCAATTTCCAGCCGCATAGGCTTGTATCTTCTCAACCGCATAAGACTTCATGATTCCCAGCCGCATGGATTTCTGTCTCCTTGCTGCCGCATATAGCCTGTCTCATTTTAGCCGTATATGGCATCGGTCGAATGCAGCCGCATGAACTCAATAGTCTTCTTAGCCGTATAAGGCCTTGGCTTTTCGAGCCGTATGGCTCCCCCCTGCTCAGCCACATGGACTGGCCATTTCCAGCCGCATATACTTATTGAACTGCAGCCGCATAAGGTTGCCATCCCGCTGCCGTATGAGCCCTTCCTTTCTCCAGCCGTATAAGGTTGCCATCCCGCTGCCGCATGAGCCCTTCTTTTCTGCAGCCGCATAAGCTTGAGTTCCCGCTGCCGCATGAGCCCTGCATCACTTTCCAGCCACATGAACTTATTACCTCCCAAGCCGCATGTGCCCCCTTCATTCCTGAGCCGCATGCACCTGCCCTCATTCCAGCCGCATGAGCACGCAGTCTCCAGCCGCATAAGCGTGCATGTTCTCTGTCGCATGACTCCAATTAGCCGTATGGCTCCTTCCAGTCTCGTCCTCTTATTATTATTATATTATTATTATGAAATATCATATTTATGTTTTTGTCATGTAAGTTCTGATATGTTCCATGGACACAATAGTGGCCCGCCGTGGCACACCCGTAACAAGTAAACTGGCATGATATATCACGACATGCTGTCACGACAGCTAGACTGACATGACAAGTATGAATGACCTGGACACCGTGGACGATTGTGTTTGTACAAATAAACCAGTATTGTCTTACATCATGTCTAGGATGGGAATCCCTGAATACCACGGTCAGGAGTATCTACTGAAGTCGACTAAGGTTAATGACTAGAATAAACCAGTAGTCATAAAGAGATTTCCCCAGCTAAAGGCAATTCCGTTATCTGGGCGCACTAACGGACTTGTAGCCTACCGACGAGTAGGGCACATTTCTAGCACACAGTCATGTGGTGCACTCTTCATAAACGAATATTCGACCTGGATAACCTGGATGGTCTGCAGGGCTTGTGGCTGTTGGAATAATCTTATTACATTTGCTAGTAACTAGGCCTGTGGTAATCCTAGTTAGTTAAAGTATCAAGCCGTACTCTTTGCTTGGCCGTGATTGATTGGTTAGAGTCTAGTCCAACTTAGTCTTATTCTGATCCTGTACAAGATCGTGACATGACATGATTAATTATGCTTGCCGTAACAATAACGATCAGGGGATCAGTTCTGTTCAGGCGAAGGATTACAATCATGGTCCTTGTTTGGTTTAAGGGTTATAACCTGGCTCCCGGAGCAGTTCTGTGTCCTCTCTTCGTTTATTGTCTTATTGCTTCCCATGCCATGCTTGTCATGATTTATCTTACTTCAATAGCATGATTACTCATACTTGCCTTAACAATAAAGATCAGGGGTCCAGTTCTGTTCAGGCGAAAGGTTATAACCCCGATCCTTGTTTGGTTTAAGGGTTGTAACCTGGCTCCAGAGTAGTTCTGTGTCCACTCTTCGATTATTATCTTATTTTACCCTATGTCGAGCTCATCATGTTTTACTTACGAACAAGTAATTGAGACGGATTTCTATTCAGGTGAAGGGTTCCAACCCCGGTCCTTGTTTGGTTTAAGGGTTGTGACCTGGCTACTTTAATGGTTTCCTCGTACTCAATTTACTGTTGTTATCTTTATTGTTTTCAGTTTCGTTTGTAATCATCTCTAATATTTTATGGTGGTTTGCTGGTTTTAGTTCCTAAGTGAAGCCTCTTTTGTGGCACTTGCTCTTTCTGGGGTCTGACCCAGCTGGTTTTGTGTGGCCAGATATCGGAGCAGCACAAGAGGATCTACCGACCATCCAGCCAGATAGTGACCACCAGGCGTAATACTGGCAACGAGTGGGTTTTTTTGTCCTTCCACTTTATTGTAAAATTATTCTTTTGAGGCGTTTCGCCGGCGAGCACGTGTTAGCTCGTATTGCACCTTTATTCACTGTCTGCATACGGGCTGTAACATGATTGGCAAATCCTAGGGTTGATCATGTATGACTAAAACTCTTGCTAGTCCTAACATTTTGTATGACTAGCTTCATGATCATCCGAATATGTAATGTATGGGACGCCTTACTATTGTATATTTGGTATTCTGACATCTTGTTACTGTTATTGCTTGTTTGAGATTGAGACAATAGGCTTGTTCATGATCATAGGTGACTGATGGATTGTAGTTAAACCCTCATGTATCTAGACAGTCGTGACCGTATAGCGAGGTGGGTTGCACTTCAATATACGTAGCTGTCAGCCCATGTTTTTTCAAATTTGGTTTAATTAGTGTTAGTTAGATGTTAATGACCTATTTAGCTTTAAAATGATTTATAATAATTATTAGGAATTTTTCTAGAATTTTTAAATAATTTTTAATTAATTTTTAAATCAAAATATATCATTTTGTAATTAATTAAAATATTTTAATATCATTTTTTAATATTTAAATTTGTTTTAATATCAAATTGTAATTAGTTGAATTATTTTTATTGCGGGTTGCAAATAATAATTTGCAAACCAATGAGAGCGGGGTTATTTTGCAAAACCCCAAAATTGGGGGATTTTTCTGTAATTCATCATCACCCCCCCCACGTTCTCACCTGCCCCCGACGACCGATGACCGACGACTGCTACCGCACCACCGACCTAGACCCCATTTCAACCGCCCTACCCCCTCTATAAATACTCCTCGACCCCGAAACCCTAACCCTAGTTCCTTTTCCGACCACAACAGCCCATCTCCCCCCCACTTTTCCTTAACCCTAACCGTAACTCCGACGACCACCCTACCGCCACCTCCACAGCCGCCTACACCACCATCCACCACAACCGACGAGTTCACCATTCCAAGGCGAGTGCAGCTTCACCCCAGCGCCGCGACGCCGACGCTTCCTCCGCCCTGTCGCCGCATCAACCGCCCGTTCGACTTGGACACGTACGTGTCACTTTGTTTTTCCTTCTCCGATACGACTCGTCTTCACATATGCGACTCGCCGTGTCCTGACGAACCTAGTGGTAAGTCTGGACACGTCCAACTCGAGTCGTGTATGTCGTGCACGACCCGGATACTGGGACTCAGCCATTCTTCGTGTCTTTAACTGTTAGGACACGAAGTTTGGACTATCGGGTTAAAACCCATTAACCTAAAATCTAAGCTAAAACTAACCCAAACCCTTTCCCCTAACAACATACTCGGGCTGACCCCCTAGCCAGCTCGACCGCGCCTAACACCCCCTGCCCTGACCCGAGTTCGAGCCCCCCCCCTTTCCTCTTCTTTTCTTTTGTTTTGTTTTGGTTAGTTCGAGCCCCCCCCCTTTCTTCTTCTTTTCTTTTGTTTTGTTTTGGTTTTTTTTTGTATTTTATTATATATATATATATATATATATATATATATATATATATATATATATATATATATATAAAATATATATATTGTATTTTATTATATATGTATATATGTATTTATATATATATGTATATATGTATATGTATTTATGTATATATATATTATTATATATATACTATTATATATATATATACAGTATTTGTATATATATATATATATATTTATATTTAGTGTTTTTATATATATATATGTATACTTATTATATGTATATATATCCATTATATATATAAAAATATCTATATATTTATATGTATATGTATAAATATTGTTGTTGTATATTTATATATGTATTTCAAATTCTACCTTGTACAAAATATTATTATGTAAAATTTCCTAAATTATTTTATTGTGTAATTTTGTGACATGTATATTTTACCACTTTAAAATATATTAATTATATTTAAATTCCTGTATTTTATTAGTTATGACCAATTGATATCCAAACCTAGCATGGGTTTTTGGGTCCAATTGTGTCTAATACATTCAGAGTCTGTACAAGTCATATTGGACTTGATTCATGGCTCTGGGTCCTGTATCTGAACTTCGGTTCAATTTTGAATACATGGACAAAATAGTAAATAATTAATTAATTATTTTCTAGAAAGTGTTACTTGCTGTTTTGAATTTATATATTTATTTTAAGTGATGTAAAAATTTGGAAACAATTGTAATTAAATATTATGTTAATTTAGCTAATTTATTAAAATTTTTCCAGCATTTAATATGTAACTTTGGTATTTTATAAAAATGGGAAAACAGAACTCATTTTCAGGATACATATGTTTGCTGATTTTTAATAAATATTTATAAAGGTTTATAAATTCCAGAAAAATTAGTATAAATTTTTATAATTAACAAGGATCATTTTGGTACTTTTTTTTAATATAAAATTGAGCTTTTTGTCTATCTCAAAAATTATTGAAACACAATGTACAGTTTGATTTATTTATTGAATAATTACGACTTTCAATGTTTCGTGTTTTTTGAGTTATAGGCGTATTGGACCTCATCCCGCACTAGTGTAAAGGCCCTAGAAAGTTAGTTAGAGTATTGTGTCACCTCACATTGGTCTCCTATGCTAAAGTCATCATTTGGCTAGGTGTCCAGTCAGAAAGTCGTATCGCACAACTAGTGTCTTAGTGTTTAACTTAGTATAAAAAATAAGTTTATGTGTTATTTCTACAGTGACGAGTCACCAGGCATCTATAGCATTTTTATCGCTACTTTGCTTTGCTAAAGGCAAGTACTTCTACAAACTTTACATACTGTTACATCAATGAACTGTGATCCAACCATGTTAAATGCTGATCCTTGGGGTAGCAAGTTAAATTTTCACATGTTGTATTATTTTTAGTCCCTACCATATTTAGAACAGTTTTATATCTCTCACATGATTAGAATCTGGATTATAGGGAAACTGATAGTTGAGTACGTGATCATGCTCCCTCTACAGTACCGAGCAAAGTTTTATTTTATATATTACTGTGCCGTAGGCCTTTATCTCAAAGCTGTATTTGTGCGTATGTACATCTATCGCCTTTACACTTGTACGGTAGTACATTTTATTATGTGCCACAACGCATTGTACACCTATTGACGATCACGTTCCTGCTATACTTTTAAACATTATATATACATCTATCTCTATGACATATGTGTCCTTGCCATGATAGATTATGATGTGCCATGATTCTAGTTTATTACATTCCTGTTCAATTCATGTTTCGTATATTTAGTTTGCTAGAATCAGTACTTGCTCCCGTCCTGACAGGATAACGTTATAGGTATACTTACTGAGGAGGAGTTGCTCTGTAATTCATATTATGGAGTTAATGCCGAGGACCAGGCTTTATCTTACGAGGATGTACCTGCGGGAAAACTCGTCTAGTTGTCTATTTACTTTGGACTTTTGAGAGTAGTCATGTATTAGACTTTGTATTTTGTGACTGGACCTGTATCCAGCTTTACATTTTGGACTTGTACTTGGACTTACTATTATACGAGATGACTTTTGTGTTTGGATCATTTATGACTCTTTATTACTTATAGAACTGTTAGCACATTTTAGTCTTCTCTTGTTTTCTTTAGAACAGCTTACTACGCTTTATCCCAAGCGTAGGCTGGACATGACTGGCCTGGCCCAACAATTTGGGTAGCGGATCGTGACATACTTTTAGTGGCGGCCCACGCAGGTCAAGACTAAATTGTTTGGTTACGTTATTGTACCGAGCAAGCCTGCAATTAGGAACTTAAGGTAATTAGACAACACTAGGAATGACGCTTAGAACATTTAAAGGGTTACTAGGATTGCAACATAGGAAACGCATCACATGCTCGCTATTACAATTAGATTTTCTTGTTTATGATTGTTTACTTTAAAGAGTCCTTATAAGTCCTTTTATTTATATTCGATGGTGCTCACCCGCTTATCCCAGTATGTCACACCTGAGTATGGCACACTCCCTATCCAGTCGGTTGACCAGTTGACCGATGTACCTCCACCTACTATACTTTTCTACTCCACAAATCTACCAACCCAAATGCCTCCACCACCTTCCACATCACAGTCCCAACAGGACCCGATACTCCTACCACCACCTATTACTATACCTGCCCAGGCTTCCATCATACTCGACGGGAACCAACTGCTCACTCTGATCCAGGGGTTCCTAACGACCCATCAGGAGCAGACCACCCTACTCCGCCAGAGCATGAAGCATTCTGAGGAACGTACCATGGTCCCACCACCTGTAGAGCCACGACAGAGAGCGGGGACAATCAAGGACTTCATGGGTCTGAACCCCAAGCAGTTCTTAGGGACTGAGGGCATAGTAGCAGCAGATGACTGGCTAGACTCAGTAGAGAGGAAGCTCCTTGGAGCTAGGTTGCCGAATGACCTCCAGGTCGAGGCAGCGGGATTTCTGCTAATAGACTTGGCAGGAGTTTGGTTCCGGAATGAGCCACTATTTGTGAGAGGGAAGGCCACTTGGGATCAGTTCAAGACCCAGTTCAAGAAGAAATTCTTCTCGACCACCGCTAGGGTAGCCATGGGGCTACGATTCCAGAACCTCCAGCAGAGGAACCGTTCTATTGACGAGTATGCAGCAGAGCTTAGTCGCCTGAGCCGTTTCGCTCCTAGTCTAGTTGCAGACACAGAGGAGATGACGCGTAGGTTTTGCCATGGTCTAGTTCCAGACATTTGTATTCTTAAAGTGGCGAATGGTACGACTGACTACTACCAGAGCCTAGAGTTAGCCCGGAGCATAGAGGAGCATCTTCAGTCTTGTAAGAGGCCGGCTTCTGTACACCTCGAGGGACCGTCCAAGCGTCAGGCTTTCCAGCCGAGAGCACCGACGCCGCACCAGCAGACTTACCATCCCTCTACATCACATCACCTGACCCCGCCAGTTAGAGCCCCGGGACCCCGACAGCAGCAGAAGGGTGGTGTGTGTTCATTCTGTAGGAGGCCAGGGCATGACTTTGCCATCTGCAGGAAGAGGTTGGGGCAGTGTTTAGCTTGTGGGTCTACCATCCATCAGCTTCGGGACTGCCCAGTAGCGAGAGTACCAGGTGTCGGACCACCAACTAGAGGACCGTCGCTTCCGACCCAGCAGCAGAGGTTTGGGCAACATCTGCAGCAGCAGAAGGGACCCCAGGGGAAGACTTATAGTCTAGCTCTTGAGCCGGAGTCGAAGCAGGTTTCGGAGCTAGATTATTTGGCTGACGTCATCACAGGTCATGTTTATTTGCATACTTTTCTAGCTCTATGCTTGTTTGATTCTGGTGCATCACATAGCTTCCTGTCATTAGAGTTTATGCATAAACACCACTTAGTAGCTACACCTACCGAGGAGATGAGTAAAGTAATGACGGGAGGCGGACCAGTGCCCATTAGAGCTATCTAAAGATGCTCTATTACTATAGCCGAAAGAGAGTTTAGGGGACGATTCTTTGTGATGCCACTCCCCGGGTATGATATCATATTGGGGATCACTACACCATAATAGGCGATTATCCACGGTTATTACCGTGACAATTATTTTTCGTCACGGTAATAACCGTTACTAGTGGGGCGTGGTTAATATTTAGTCACGGTAATAACCGTTACAAATATTTATTTTGGTCACGGTTATAACCGTTACAAATAATAGTTTTGGTAACGATTATAACCGTGATAAAAGTCCATTTATGTGACGGTTGTAACCGTGACCAATATTCCATTTGTCACTGTTACAAAATTTATCTTAATAACGGTAATAACCATTATGAAATTTATCTTAGTCACGGTAATAACTGTTACAAAAACCTTTTATTTTAAAAAAAATTCCTTTGTATCACCAGAATGTGAACCACTAAAACCTTACTGCAGAGTAAGCATTTTGATTTAGACATAGTACACTTCAAGTTTAGTATGATCATACACAATAGATTCTTAGTAGAGATGAATGATGAACAACAAAGATGCCAAATTCCATTGGATCAACGATGTTCTAAAATCATATTCGATGATGGTGGTTCGTTGAAATACAATAGTTCTATGTTAATATTTGTCTCGATCACAATTTTACATATAAATGGGAGGAGGAGAACAACAATTATATAAAGCAAAGTGGTGGAAAAAAAGTAAGGCTTGATCAGCTTCGTTCCGAGCTCAGACTCGTGTTCAGCCAGGGCCATGGCTTCCGTTACCTCCGTTACCTTCGCCGAGTCTGCAGTAGAATCCTTGCCATTGATGCTGGCAATGTAAAGAATGGAAATGTTAGTCATGTTACATTAATGACGACATGGTTTCATTTTACCCGACTAGAGTGAGTAACCTTATCGATCATTTCTCTTCTTAAGGAACCATAAATCTTCTTAAGGAACTGAAGGGGAGATGCTTTCCTCGCCACGGGAAGATCTGTTATCAAAGAAACACAACAAAATTTAGTACTTTGAAGTATATGGTAATTGGGCATTTCCAGCAACAGTCAAGATGTTACATGACAAGTACTAAAAAAACTTATCTAACATTTAACATGGAGAGCATGTTTGATGAAATAGCAGAAGATAGGAAAATTTCTCTACCAAAATATTGAAGCCTATTTAGTGTTCACGAAGAAGAAATAGCCCAGACATATTGAAGATCCTAAAATCAATTATTTCAGCTATATGTATGTTTGTTAATATTTATGTCCTATCACAACAGTTTCCTCTTGAAGCTATTCATATCTTTTTTCTTCTTGAAGCTATACGTATGTTGGCAGAGAAACTCACTACTACTAGTCTACTTCACAACATTAAGGAATTAAAGAAAAATATAGAAATATATTAATAGACATAGAAAGACAAGTCACTCACCCAAAGACATGCCTTCCTCCATCACAGAGCCTAGAATACCAGACCCATCAATCCAACACTACCCAACCATACACCAAATCAATATTTCCTGACACCTGCAGATACAAGAACACACACTAAATCAACATTTATCATTCTTTCACAGTTTACCTTTCGAAGACATAAGAAGATTAACACTTTCCACTATGTCTAAGAAAACCTGAAATATACAAGCTCGAGAGAAATGGTTGCATTTGCGAAGCGAATAACAAAAAACATATTGCAGCATTGTCACCTCATTCTTCTTATATACAAGACCTTTACGTCTCCAACCAACAACACCAGTAACTTGTAGAGTTGCATTTGGAACAAGTTTGTCTGAGGGCTGTAGTTGAAGAAAAGGATGGACAACATTGAAATTTGACTATATAATCACTTATAAAAGGAAATATCAAACTTGAAGATGATAGATAAGACATCGATATATCTTTCAGTTCTCGATAAATATTATCATGAAACCTGACCTTGGATGAAAATGGCAACCAAATGCCTTCCTGAGTGATGTAAAGCTTCAAAATTTCTGGTGAAAGATTTTGGGGATAGCCAAAAACATATTTCAGTTCTCGATAAACAAAATAAATCATAGATATGTTAACTAAAAAACATTTTGATTTCATGAACAAAGAAGTCCATACCAAGGCAAATGTTTGCTTAAGAGCAAACTTCGCACTTTGCTGATTAGATTAAAATAATGTCTACCTTGGCGAGCTCGTGGATGGAGAATCCTGATTCAGAGTTCGACATCGAATATTTCTTCAGTTTCCTTCCAATGTCTGATAGTGGCGGTGAGTTCAGACTAGATGATTTTGGATATCCTTGCCAAGATAGTAAATTTGATGCCTACCGAGAATGTCTCAGTTCTCGGACAGGGAGCCAGGCCTTGGAATTCAAACACCTGGAACAGTTGATAGATTTCCAGGCCAAGGCACTTGATTCACCAATTGCTGGACAGTAATTAGTAAGATTGAACTTCTAATATCATCATCAAAGAGAAGTTGCAAAATATGTGTTCATTAACCAAATCTCAAGTGATCTTCGTGGTAGTGCTTGTAGACATGTCAATACATGAATCAATAATGTCATCTTTCTGATATCATGCAAAATGTCACATATGTTTATAAGAAGCCTCAATCATCACTCTATAATATGATGTAAGCATTTGTACAAATAAATTATATCCAGATAATTTGCTAAATAAAAAGGTATCCAGAGTAGTATCTGAAGTTAGTCCTACAGAGAACAGAAGATATTTGACTAGAACAAGAGTCATAGTTGATTGTTTCCATTTGGTTGTTTTTTTTCGTTTGTTGATACCGGCAAGACCCAGTCAATTGATGATGTGTGCTAGTTGGTAGTGAAAGGAATCTTAGTACCCACAAAAAACAAGGGGAGGTGTTGGTGAAAAAACTTTTTTGTTCATTTCTTGCTTTGGTAGAAAAAAGGGAGGCTAATAATAGACAAACAGTCAGTCCCAGACTACAGCAAAGAATAGATATGCAGCTGCACAGCAAATATAATGGAATAAACAACAAAATAAATTCAACAGTAAAAGAGGACAATTGTAAGTTAATTACCAAGATATATGGATCAGATATTATGTCTTTAGAAAGATAAATACATCACCAGGTGGAATGCAATTGGGCCACTACGCTTCATGATGTTAGTCCCTCTGTAGGAAAATTGTAAGTTAATTACCAAGATATTTAAAGTTGCATGACAAGTTGCTTACTGAATTTTTAATTTTTCTTGTGATCTCAGCAGCTTTCATAGACGCATCCCACAAGCACTGTATGACAAGTTCATAGAGCAATTCACATTATTATGACTGAAGAGTGTCATGATGCCCAATCTACCCTCTCTTAACTAAGACGATTAGAATAGTAACAACGGCCAATGCCATGAAGGATGCTCCAAGATCAGCAAAATCAACAAATATGTCTCTATTGCTTGTGCTGGCCGTGGTATTTCTTGGCTTTTGATCTCGAAAGTTCCCATAAAATCTTGAAGGAAGTCTGAGATACTGCTCACCATATCCGAAACTTTTAGCTTGATGTTCTCCACCCAATCAGTAAAACCTGAGCCTTCGGATGTTTCCTTTAATGGAGATTCCACAGTCCCCGTGAATGCTTCAGTGATATGAGGCTCAGACTCCAACTCCTCATGGCATACATCTTATGTGCGGATAAAATAGCAAGGGAGAGTAGACTTTGACTATGTTTATTAAAAAATGAAAACAACTATAGGAAAAGGGATTTGAGTGCATGCTTACCTGACTTGTGCTTCTTATAGAAGTCCCTGACCATTGTATTTTTCATTATTGCTTCCCACACATTCTTATTAGAGGCTAACGAAGCAACAACATTCTGTGAATAAATATACCTCTATAAGTTTGGAGATAAGTACAAACCACGTGAATATTCCAAAGGCATAAGAACATTAACAAAAGAACTAAGCATGACAAAAAGAAAGTGAAAAAACCTTATTTGTTGTTTGTCGTATTGAATGCAGGTAGGAGTCAATGAATCCTACCAGATCAAACACACCACCACAAGGTTAATTGCAGCATTTACCTCATCTTATAATACCTCTATATATCCAATTAGCTATAAATAGTACATGGTGAAGTTTACTCCTTCATAGTAAAAAACAACTTAATTACACATTCCGATTCATTGCTCCACATACACTTCGAACGAAGGCCTTCAATAATGTCTGAAGCCTTCAAAGTAACAACAACATAGCCTTTGCCCCAAATTATTGGGGTCGGCAGTCTGAAACCATCAGAACGAAAATAATGCTTCTCACCTAGGGCTTTTCTTATAATGAATAGAAAATGAACACGGTCTCTGTTTGCTCTTCAAACCTAATATCCTAGCAATAACTATATATCCAAATAAGTTAAACAATTAGATTAATCTCACTAGCAGCTCCACAGTTTAGAGTTTGCTGTCACCTGTCAATTTAAACTCTATTTCATGGTGTCTAACCAACAAAACATGTACTTGTTCATGAAACTTGGAAGGCTAATTAAAGACGTGAAAGCAACGCTCCAACTTTCTTTAGACATTATCCGACTCTATATGAATGGAAAACTTACATGATTTAAGGAAGTGCATTATTCATTAAGGCACAATACAATCAAGGTTGTGTTTGTTATGCATATCACAATAGTTAAACTTGGCATTACGTTCCTGAGGATTCAATGGCCTACTGTAGGTGATTTCATATATGCATATTAATATATAGAATATTCATGCTAAATAATCTAACCCAATAAAACATTAAATCACCAACCAATACTTTAAACTCATCAAGTTCTACTATATATATTATATATATATATATATATATATATATATATATATAGCATTAAATAGAAGATATAAAAAATATATAGCATTAAACAGAAGAAATTTGGGATCTGTACCTCAACTTGTATGATATCTGTCAAATCTGACCGGTGGAGTTCACTTCAGTCTTCGACAGTTTTGCAACAAGAAGCCAAATCACAATTTCCTACCAAGGAAAAAAATGCAACAGACTTTTGATACTTAGTCATGTTTGGTTCACGGAATTAAGAAATAACGAAAAAATAGTTGTTACTTTTTGGTAGATACAAACTTAGAACTATTTTTCTGCCAGAAAAAAATAGGAGGAAAGATAATTCCTCACAGTATTCATGAGATTGATTTTATTCCAATCCTGTATTATCCTTTACTTTTGAATTCTATGATATTATTTTTATTTTAGATACAAGAATATTATTGGAACATTGATTAAAAAATCCTTTTCATCACCAACCAAATGAAATGCATGCTTACTTGTTCTTTTTGGACAAAGCTTAATAGTTTAAATGGTATATTTGGAAAGTTCTTGGGATGGACAATACACTGTATAGATGTGACAATAAATTTCTTCTTTCACCAATGTCATATATCAGTGTGTAGCGAAAAAGAGAATGCTAAGATGGATGAGTGACAATACATTAAAGAAAATAGGATAAGAAAAATAGGATAAGGAATGACTGTATCCGTGGAAAGTTAGAGATGATGTCAATTGAGGACAAGATAAGAGAAAATCAACTTTAGTGGTTTGGACATTTGCAACATAGACCAATAGATGTTTCCATAAGAAGGAGCAATATTATAGTAGTTAATTGAGCCGCTAGGACTAGAGGTAGGCCTAAAAGAACATGTTTCAAAGTGTTAAAGAAGGATATATATTTTGCTAGCAAGGACATGGTCCTTAATAGAGACGAATGGAAGAAGAGGATTCAAGGATTCAAGTAGGCGACCCTAAAACTGTGGGATAATTCGTTGTTGTTGTTGTACCAATGTCATCTCTCAATAGGTTATGACCAGCCTCCTGATAATGGTATAAGATTTGAGGTTGCGAGATGAGCGTTTAAGCATATTCGATATGATGTTATATAGCAAAATTGTCCATGAAGGACTATACAGCAGAAAATGAAGAATTATGCATTCATTCTTATTTGACAAATAGTGATTAAGTATGATATGATACGGGGAAACAAACTCATAATACAATGGAAAAGATAGTTGTTTAAAACCTGGATTTGCATCAGGAAATTCCAGGGGAGTTCGCCAGATAGCTCTGTCATCTGAATTACCTCCCTCTGATTTAAATCCTCCCTTGTTCAGGATATTTTTCCATTCAAGAAAAGCATTTTGTTGAGGAGTAGCACTACTCGTTCCAGAGAACTTTATATTCATTTCCAGGAATGAGTCAACCAAAGCATCAACAAATTTTGGATCATTGATACGGTAAGGAAATACTTTCACCTATTGTTCAAAAGCTAATTGTAAGATGCTATGTGAGTGAAGAGATCAGACAAACATTGCTTAGATGGAATCACACAAGTCGAGCATATAGAAACACTTTTACAACTAACCAATCGTTCATTGGTTTTCTCCATAAATTTATCTAACTCATTTATAAGAGCATATGTTGCCCCTGGATCATAAAATGGCTTCCTAGGAGCATCCAGAGCAGAGATACCCTTTTGTGGCAGGAAAATGCAAACTCGTAAGGAGGATCTATTCAATTTCTCAGCTATAATCCTAGAAAACTTCTTGTTTTCGTCAACTGTAGTTCGAATAAGTGAAACCTGAAGTGTCCGGCTTGTTAGCTCCATTATGACAAGATTTAACTTTTAACTGAAACATTATAAAGGCAGTACTCTACTGCAACTACAAAAGAATTAAGAGAATAGCAGATCAAAATCCCCTGCCCTAGCAATACCTAGACATGTATGCAAATGGAAAAGAAAATTCAATCTGCACTATGTAAGGAACAACTAATCTAACAAGTAAAAGAAGAGGTAGAAGCTTATAGGACAAAAACATGAAATTTAGCAACAGTCTCGGGTGTCCTTAGAATGCCTTGTGGAGAGTCGGCAATAAGCTCTGCAGGTTCTTTATACTTTGTTTAGGAGAATGACTCTTGAAGAGGGAGGATCAAAGTTACTAGAGTAATCCATGTATTAAAAAACAAAACAAAACAAACTTGCATCATGCTGGTAAGGGTCGTCAAGTAAAACACCAACCCAAACTGACCCAATCTCATGTTGGGATTCTAACAACCCAAGACTATCCTAAACTTGGTTAATATCGTAAACTCAAGAGTGAAATGTAGAGAAAATACAGATCTCAGATTGGTTTGGTTGGAAAATTTGGGTTGGAATTTCCCAATCTAAAGAAAATTCAAAGTCCAACAGAACCCATCAAAAGAGAATTTGAAATTTTCTCAACTCTCACAATTTTGTCAAGTGCCGGTTGCTAATATTCTCAACTTGTTTTCCTTAATGTCAAAGACATCAACAAGTATCAGGGAATTAGCCATCCTCCGAAGCTCAAGATACTATCAAGAGGCAATGTTGTTGTCAGTGATACTTGTATGGGATCCATGAGATGGAAAAAAAATTCAAGCAAGATAGAATTACTTACCAATGACATCTCGGGTGTGTTTTTGAAATTGATGAGTGGTGATAATGATATTATATCTCACCATATGAATACCAACAATGGAGACATAAATGCGTCTATCACTCACACTACTATCGAAGTGGTAAAGACAAAGTGGCTCTTGATCGAGCGGGGATCCAGGGTCAAGTTGCAGTCACTTACCATTCAAGATCTGGAGACACTTCAACATTTGCTTGGTCTAAACCTAATTCATTGTGAATTGAGGACTAGGAAAATCTGGGTAAAGGTCATATGGGATCCAGGGAAGTGTGGAATAAATGTTGACAAAGAGGAACCTTTGCTACAATTCATAGGTATGGAATTCAAACTTCAGAAGACAGAGGAACATGCACAGGACTTAATAGTGGGAATTGGAGCTTGGGGTTGTGAGTTTTTAAATAAACCTGGCCTCACGAGTGTTTGTTGTAGTACAAAAGGAAAGTTGTGTGTACCAGACGAAAATGCTATTTTTCTTACAGATCGAGATGATGCTGAAGTATTCTACACGGTTGCTCGTTCGGGCTTATGGAACAGTGCATCTTTCATAATGCAGCTACCTAGAGAAATAAAAATATTTGAGAGGTCAACAAATTCAGATTTATGGTCCTACTTAGAAGCGCTCACATATACTCTGTGGTATGGCTACACTGGAAGGGTCACTAGTAGAATGGAACGAGGTGAAGAACACCATAACTTAAGGACAAAAGATCATAAGTGGATAGTTGAAATTCTTGGTTCATTGTATGATCTCCCTAAAAGATTTGCAGAAGCTAAATACCATGATGCATACAAAGGGATCCAATTTTTAGGCTCTACGACCAGCAATAGATTGGTATTGAGATTGCCCCCTCAATTGTATCTATGGTGGTAGTGATAGTATGGGATCCGGTCATTTATATCATCCGACTTGGCAATGGGTAGTGAGTAGATCAACTATAAGGCATGGGTGGCAAATAATATGGAAGAGAGTTTTAGAAAGTAGCAGTCACTCCCCAATTGCAGAGCATGAATAATTGCCAAAGGATTTTCTTTAGTTTGACCTTGGGACAAGGTCAATTCAAGGGAAGGGTATTATTAGTAACCTACATGGACTGACTCAGTGGCTCAGAAAGAAGACTATCAATATCAGCGACTCAGGTGGCTCAGAGTAGGGATAGTAGTGTCAGTAGCATGCTACCAATTCATCACTTGCAACCATTAGAGCCTCCAATCATCCAACAGACCTTCACATTCATCATTGCCAGCTCACCCAACGCCAGCTTAGCTAAGTCGGTTACTGGACCAATTAACTGAGTCGGTGGCCATTGGATATAAATATGGAATGAGAGGGAAATTGAGGGACCTATGTGATATGTATGTTCTGAATTTACCTTTTTTTTCCTCTGGATGTTCTCTTCTTCTTCCAGGTCCCCACTTTCTCTTCAAGTAAACCCTAGATTTCATTTCTCTCCTATCTTTTCGACTGTAATTTCTTTTTCTGCCATTTCTAAATTTGAATACAAATAGTTGCTGTTCTTTTCCAAACCCTCTGCTGCTCTCAAAGTCTTTCTTCAATTTGCTTAAGCATGTCAAATTACTTCAATTACTCTCAAGAACCAGACTGTCCATACTTTGGAACGTATCAAAAAGCCTATCAAGCTTGTTATAGTTTACCTTTTTTTGCAAATCATGCGCATACCTTGTTCTTTTGCTCGAAATCAAAAAACCCAAAGCAGTCAACATTTTTATGCATTATCCCATGACCTAAAAAGATCAAGAAAAGAAGAAACACATTAGAAGTACTAATCTCTGCAAAGTAATTATTTGACAGCTCATACGAAATATTAACATCAACTTTTGAAGATACAAATGCCTGAAAAATCACCATGAACTAGTGCCTAAACAGATCTTTCTCATATCAAATTAGCTCAGAAATTTGACACCAACATGAGGGTTGACAACCGATTATGATCCACAGTAATGAATATGACAATATACAATATGGACACATATTAATTTCAGAGTCATAGTGTATCCTGGAGAGTCTGATACGAGTTGGACGTGAAATGGACATGACACTGATTTTCATGGTGTTTGTGCTTCTTAGAGAACGAGTCACAAAACTTCGTTAGAAAAGAAATTATTTGAAGAATAGTTTCCCTGAAATTGTTCATCAACCAACCATGGTGCATTGATGGACAAGGTACCAGATCCGAGTCCAAGACCTCCTCGCGGATCCTCCTCCTGCTGCCAGTTCGTGCCTGGATCGAAACCCAATGCCGAAGGATCCTCCCGCCGCCATGGCGCCTGCTGCTTCCCCAACTCCGCCTGCCGCTCCTCCAAGTTCGCTGGGATAGGTGGAGAGTCATCAGAGATGAGGAAGGAGAAAGTAGAGAGGATTTTTTTAGGTCTCAAATTACATTAGTTTTGGTGGATGTTGGTTTAGGTTTGCTGATTTGAGGGGGAGAAAATTTTTTTTTGGCTTGGACACTTTTCCTACTGGTCACGTGAGATATACAAGTGTGCAAGCTCAATTTGTAGCAAAATTTGGAACGAAATAAAAACGTATCTAAATAAACTATTTTTTTGAAAATTAAAATAAAATATAGTAGGAACACTTTTTTTGATCTGGAACGCTTTTGTTCCGTTCTAGAACCTAGGTACAACAAATAAGCATTCCAGATTGAAAAATGGTTGGTGTTCCTAATTTGTCATTTTGGTGTAGTGCTTAGGCCACAACCAATCACACGCCCTAGTTCAATCGCAGCTTCTCAAGAACGGCCGACCTCAAAAGTTGGATCAGCCATGGCTGAAAATTCAGTAAATATAGCAAGTGTCCCTTCATTTGATGTCTCTTGGTAAGGTTGGACCATTTGAGAAGTAACATATCCCATGACATGAATCTTGCCAAGTTAAACTTTTGATGAGCCATCCTTTGCTGCAAGTATCACAAATGTCATCCAAGTTACAAAACTTCCTATTGGGATACATGACAAACTAAAATTACTATTTTATCCATTACATGTAATTCAGTTCATAAATGCCCAATAACTTTGTGCAATTTGACTTCCAAAGTCAAAATCATATAAAATTACGCAGAAATGGTGTGAGTTCAATTTAGCTACAGTAGATATGTAAAAAGCTAGCATTATTTTATTACTGCCTTTATTGTTTCCAGTTCAATATGAGAAGGTATAAAAATAGAACTATCCTATGTTTATAACGAAGATGCACCAGCAGAGCGATATATGATAACGACATCTAAGCCAGAAAGAAAAGACCAACGAACTGCATCATAGATATCTTTTGTAAAGCTCCATAATGTTCCTTTTTGTTTTGGATGTTAGGTCATGATAAGTGATTTAAGGAAACTAGGATTATACAAAACATAATAGAGTTGGATGAACGTCATTTCCAAGTCTAAAACACCCTACAAACTTGAATTAAATAAACTTCAATCCGATCATTTTTCTGTGATAAACCCAGTTCGAAAAATGCGAACACCAAACCGGAGCAAACACCATTTCAGCAAACTATGTATAAAATACCACAGCTTTCAAAGGATTTTCTACTGTGGGTTCTTTAATTGTAGATGAATGGCACAATTATGTAAATAAAAACGAATAAGTTTTCCTCGTCTCTCATATTTTAAACCTTGACAAAGAATCCCTCATTGCGTGTCACAAAAACTTTCTTGAAACCCAAATATGTGAATGTTAACACGAAGGATCAAATTTTTAGAATAAAAATAATGACAATAATAAATGAAAAATGAAAGAATACGTGCCTCCAAACTTGATCTTGAGCTAGCAGTAGTCGACGACGCGATGTCCGTCGATGCGGTGGCCGTGGAGGAGCGCACCATCGATGAAGGTCTTCTCGTTGACCGACATCCACGAGCTATTCGCCAACCTCTGGTTCATTCTTCTTTGAGTCGCCTCGAACTCTGCTGCTAACATCAAGAGAAGGAAAATGCATTAATAAAGACTCCAACTTTTTCTTCTATAAACCCTAGAAGGAAACCCTAACCCTAGGGAGGTAGCAATTTGCTTACCGCCAGGTTTTGAAGCCATGAACGGAAGAGAAGAGTCAATAGACTGGGAAACCTTAGAATCGGAAAAGGATGGCGGTAGTGGTGCTCCCTTAGTCCAGAGAAGAGAGAGTAGGATTAAGGAGAGAGATGGTAGGAATTGGGGTAGAGTTATCGAAAATATGGGGGGAAATGAAAATCTTAAGTGGGAAAATGAAATTATTTGTAACGGTTAAATTTGTTATTAAAGATAAACCAAATAAAAAAATATACAAAAGTTGTTTTAGTAACGCTTATTTAATTATTGTAATGGTACTTACCGTGGCTAACTTGTAACGGTTATAACTGTTACGAATTAGAAAAAAAAAGAGTTACAAATTATATATTTTGGTGTAGTGGATGGACTGGCTTAGCTATGCCCATGCAGCTATAGACTGTCATGAGGGTAGTATTCTGTTCAGTTCCCCAGGTACTGCACCATTAAGTGTCAGGAGAACAGGGCCGGAGATCAGCCTAGAGCCGAACTGTTGTACGACAGTTGGGGAGATTGCACTACCATACCCTATCATTAGGGAGTTTATGGATGTATTCCCTGAGGATCTTTCAAGACTTCTGCCTGACAGAGATGTGGAGTTCACTATAGATTTAGTACCGGGTTCATCACCAGTATCCCGAGCTTGCTATAGAGTGAACCCCAAGGAGGCCGTTGAGATGAAGGAGCAGATTGATGACCTATTGAAAAAGGGTTTCATTCGATCTAGTGCTTCTCCATGGGGAGCGCCAGTGCTCTTTGTGCCAAAGAAGGATGGTACAGTTCGATTGTGTATTGACTACCGGACGTTGAATACCATCACCATTAAGAACAAATATCCTCTGCCCAGGATAGATGATTTGTTCGACCAGTTGAGTGGGGCGAAGGTGTTTTCCAGGATAGATTTGAGATCCGGTTACCACCAGGTGAAAGTCAGGGCAGCAGACATCCAGAAGATGGCGTTCAACACGAAGTACGGGCAGTACGAGTTTTTGGTGATACCATTTGGTCTTACAAATATGCCAGCTGTCTTTATGAATTTGATGAATAAGATATTTCACCCGTGTCTGGATAAGTTCGTCGTAGTATTTATCGACGATATCCTGATATACTCGAAGACGCCGGAGGAGCACGCAGAGCACTTGCGGACAGTTTTGGGGATTCTGGGGCAGGAGAGGTTGTTTGCCAAATTATGGAAGTGCGAGTTCTTTTTGGACCGAGTGGAGTTTCTCGGTCATATAGTTACTGGAGAGGGGATCTCGGTAGATCCCAGAAAGATTGCTGCCGTTGAGACATGGAAGGCTCCGACGTCAGTTTCAGAGATCAGGAGCTTTCTGGATTTAGCAGGCTATTATAGGAAGTTCGTCCTGGACTTTGCTACGATAGCTGAACCCATGACAAAACTGACGCGGATGGACGCAAAGTACATCTGGTCAGAGGACTGCCAGGCAGCATTTTAGGAGCTGAAGAGGAGGCTGACGACCGCTCCAGTTCTGACATTACCTTCAGAATCTGAAGGTTTTACCATATACAACGATGCTTCGGGAAAGGGGCTAGGATGTGTCTTACAGCAGCATGGGAAATTTATTGCTTATGCATCTAGGCAATTACGGACTAATGAGCGGAACTATCCTACCCAGACCTAGAGTTAGCTGCGGTGATCTTTGCACTCAAGTTATGGAAACATTACTTACACGAAGAGCGCATGGAAATCTTTACTGACCACAAGAGCTTGAAGTATGTGTTCACGCAGAAAGAGCTGAACATGAGGCAAAGACGATGGTTGGAGTTGATGAAGAAATTCGACATCGATATACAGTATCACCCCGGGAAGGCAAATATGGTGGCGGATGTGCTGAGCAGGCATCCGATGGAATGGTATCTGATGATAGAGCGGCATTTGCGGGAAGATCTGGAGAAGCTCGGTATCGAGATAGTTCGGCCATGATCAGTGATACAGATGATGGCGCTTGACATTCAGTCAGGTTTGATGGAGCAGATCAGGAAGGCACAGTCTACAGATGAGAGCCTTCGTAGACTTTGAGCCCAGGCTTTAGCTAGATTGCTGGATGACTTCACCATAGCAGAAGATGGATCCTTGAGGCATGGCAGTCGGTTATGCGTAACGAAGGGAGAGCTGATAGAGGCAGTCTTACAGGAGACGCATCGATCGAGATATTCTATTCACCCTGGTGCTAACAAGATGTACCGTGACTTGCGGAAACATCTTTGGTGGCACGGGATGAAGAGAGATATATCATGTTCCATTTCGAGATGCCTAGTTTGCCAGCAGGTCAAGACGGAGTGCCAGAGGCCAGCTGGTTTGTTATAGCCATTACTTATTCCCGAGTGGAAGTGGGAACACATTACGATGGACTTCGTCTCAAGGCTTCCTCATTCCCAAGGAGGGAAGGATGCCATTTGGGTCATCGTGGACAGGCTGACGAAGTGTGCGCACTTCATACCCTTCAAGGTGGGGCTTTTCATCGAAAAGTTGGCGGAGCTATACATGCAGCAGATAGTTCGCTTGCACGGAGTACCAGTGAGCATCATGTCGGAATGAGACAGCAGATTCACGTCCCACTACTAGAGGAGCTTGCCTGTGGAGTTGGGCAGTCGGCTCAAGTTCAGTACGACGTACCACCCGCAGACAGATGGGCAATTCGAGAGGACGATACAGACGCTAGAGGACATGCTGAGGACCTGTGTGCTGGACTTTGGCCGATCATGGGAGAGCAATCTGTACTTGGTAGAGTTTTCATACAACAACAGCTACTAAGCCAGTATCGGTATATCTCCTTTCGAGGCACTATATGGACGACGATGTCGTACACCGTTCTTTTGGGATGATATTGGGGACAGAGTTATGCTTGGGCCAGAGATGATCACGGATGTAGCAGAGAAGGTCGGGATGATCAGAGACAGGGTCAGAGTCGCTCAGGACAGGCAGAAACACTGGGCCGATGCTAGTCGCAGACCGATGGAGTTCGCCGATGGAGATATGGTGCTGGTGAAGATATCACCTACTAGAGGGACGATCCGGTTCGGACGAGGAGGCAAGTTGAGCCCCAGATACATCGGGTCGTTCGAAAAACTTGGCAGGATCGGTGAGGTAGCTTACAGGGTTGTACTTCCACCCAACCTAGCAGGAGTTCACGATGTCTTTCATTTGTCTCAGCTGAGAAGATATGTTCCGAACCCCAGTCATGTACTAGATCATTCAGAGTTGGAGATCGGATCGAGCCTTGCAGTTACTAAGCAGCCAGTGGAGATATTAGACATGAGGGAGAAGAGGCTGAGGAACAAAGTTATACCCTTAGTACGACTAGCTTGGAGCCGTCACTCTCCGGGTGAATCTACTTGGGAGAGGGAGTCGGACGTGAGGGAGAGATATCCTTACTTGTTCGACCCAACAGCTGCGAGGGAACCACCCGTTCCCGCTTGATAACTTAGAGATTAGTTTTGATAATTACCTTAGTAATTCTTTGTATTGCTTGTTATATTAGAACGATTGTAGAGTTTTCTATCCTTGTGAATTTCGAGGACGAAATTTTTCAAGAAGGAAAGACTTGTCAGCCCCTATTTTTTCAAATTTGGTTTAATTAGTGTTAATTAGATGTTAATGACCTATTTCGCTTTAAAATGATTTATAATAATTATTAGGAATTTTTCTAGAATTTTTAAATGATTTTTTATTAATTTTTAAATCAAAATATATCATTTTGTAATTAATTGAAATGTTTTAATATCATTTTATAATATTTAAATTTGTTTTAATATCAAATTATAATTAGTTGAATTGTTTTTATTGTGGGTTGTAAATAATAATTTGCAAACCAATGAGAACGGGGTTATTTTACAAAACCCTAAAATTGGAGGACTTTTCTGTAATTCATCATCACCCCCCCATGTTCTCACCTGCCCCCGATAACCGACGACCGACGACTACCACGGCACAACCGACCTGGACCCCATTTCAACCGCCCTACCCCCTCTATAAATACTCCCCGACCCCGAAACCCTAACCCTAGTTCCTTCTCCAACCACAACAGCCCGTCTCTCCCCTACTTTTCCTTAACCCTAACCCTAACTCCGACGACCACCCTAGCACCATCTCCACAACCGTCTACACCACCATCCACCACCACCGACGAGTTTGCCACGCCAAGGCGAGTGCAGCACCACCCCAGCGCCGCGATGCTGACGCTTCCTCCGTCCTGTCGTCGCATCAACAGCCCGCTCGACTTGGACACGTACGTGTCACTTTGTTTTTCCTTCTTCGACACGACTCGTCTTCAAATATGCGACTCGCCGCGTCCTGACGAACCTAGTGGTAAGTCTGGACACGTCCAACTCGAGTCGTGCGTGTCATGCACGACCCGGACACTGGGACTCAGCCGTTCTTCGTGTCCCTAACTGTCAGGATACGAAGTTTGGGCTATCGGGTTAAACCCCATTAACCTAAAATCTAACCTAAAACTAACCCAAACCCTTTCCCCTAATAACAGACTCGGGCTGACCCCCTGGCCAGCCCGACCGCGCCTAACACCCCCCTGCCCTGACCCGAGTTCGAGCCCCCCCTTTCCTCATCTTTTCTTTTATTTTGTTTTGGTTTTTTTTGTATTTTATTATATATGTATATATGTATTTACATATATGTATATATTTATATGTATTTATGTATATATATATATATTATTATATATATACTGTTATATATATGTATATATATATATATATATATATATATATATATATATATATATATATATATATATATATATATATTTTTACTTGTATATATATATATATATATATATATTATATTTAGTGTTTATATATATATATATATATATATGTATACTTATTATATGTATATATATCCCTTATATATATATATATATATATATATATATATATATATTTTAAAATATATATATATATATATATATATATATATATATATATATATATATATATATATATATATATATTTTAAAATATATATATATATATATATATATATATATATATATATATATATATATATATATATATATATATATATATATATATATATATATATATATATAAATATCTATATATTTATATGTATATGTATAAATATTGTTGTTGTATATTTATATATGTATTTCAAATTCTACCTTGTACAAAATATTATTATGTAAAATTTCACAAATTATTTTATTGTGTAATTTTGTGACCTGTATATTTTACCACTTTAAAATATATTAATTATATTTAAATTCATGTATTTTATTAGTTATGACCAATTGATGTCCAAACCTAGCATGAGTTTTTGGGCCCAATTGTGTCTAATACATTCAGAGTCTGTACAAGTCATATTGGACTTGATTCATGGCTCTGGGTCCTGTATCTGGACTTCGGTTCAATTTTGAATACATGGAGAAAATAGTAAATAATTAATTAATTATTTTCCAAAAAGTGTTACTTGCTGTTTTTGAATTTTTATATATATTTTAATTGTTGTAAAAATCTGGAAAAATAGTATATAAATACTATGTTAATTCAGCTAACTTATTATAATTTTTCTAGCATTTAATATGTAATTTTGTTATTTTATAAAAATAGGAAAACAGAACTCATTTTCAGGATACATATGTTTGCTGATTTTAATAAATATTTATGAAGGTTTATAAATTCCAGAAAAATTAGTATAAATTTCTATAATTAGCAAGGATCATTTTGGTATTTATTTTATGTAAAATTGAGCTTTTTGTCTATCTCAAAAATTATTGGAACATAATGTACAGTTTGATTTATTTATTAAATAATTACGACTTTCAATGTTTCGTGTTGTTTTGAGTTATAGACGTATTAGACCTCACCCCGCACTAGTGTAAAGGCCCTAGAAAGTTAGTTAGAGTATTGTGTCACCTCATATTGGTCTGCTATGCTAAAGTCATCATTTGGCTAGGTGTCCAGTCAGAAAGTCGTATCGTACAAGTAGTGTCTTAGTGTTTAACTTAGTATAAAAACTAAGTTTATGTGTTATTTCTACAGTGATGAGTCACCAGGCATCTATAGCATTTTTATCGCTGCTTTGTTTTACTAAAGGCAAGTACTTCTACAAACTTTACATATTGTTACATCAATGAACTATGATCCAACAATGTTAAATGCTGATCCTTGGGGTAACAAGTTAAATCTTCACATGTTGTATTATTTTCAGTCCCTACCATGTTTAGAACAGTTTTATATCTCTCACATGATTAGAATCTGGGTTATAGGAAAACTGATAGTTGAGTACGTGATCATGCCCCCTCTAGAGTACCGAGCAAAGTTTTATTTTATATGTTACTGCGCCGTAGGCCTTTATCTCAAAGCTGTATTTGTGCGTATGTATATCTATCGCCTTTACACTTATACGGTAGTACATTTTATTATGTGCCATAGCACATTGTACACCTATTGACGATCACGTACCTGCTACAGTTTTAAATATTACATATACATCTCCTACTCGCCATGATAGATTATGATGTGCCATGATTCCAGTTTATTACATTCCTGTTCATTTCATGTTTCGTATATTTAGTTTGCTAGAATCAGTACTTGCTCCCGTCCTGACAAGATAACGTTATAGGTATACTTACTGAGGAGGAGTTGCTCTGTGATTCATATTGTAGAGTTACTGCCGAGGACCAGGCTTTATCTTACAAGGATGTACCTGCGGGGAAACTCGTCTAGTTGTCTATTTACTTTGGACTTTTGAGAGTAGTCATGTATTAGACTATATATTTTGTGACTGGACCTGTATCCAGCTTTACATTTTGGACTTGTACTTGGACTTACTATTATACGAGATGACTTTTGTGTTTGGATCATTTACGACTCTTTATTACTTATAGAACTGTTAGCACATTTTAGTCTTATCCTGTTATCTTTAGAACAACTTACTACGCTTTATCCCAAGCGTAGGCTAGATATGACTCGGCCCGGCCCAATAATTTGGGTAGCGGATCGTGACATATTTTTAGTGGTGGCTCACGCAGGTCAAGACTAAATTGTTTGGTTACGTTATTGTACCAAGCATGCCTGCAATTAGGAACTTAAGGTAATTAGACAACATTAGGAATGACGCTTAGAACACTTGGAGCTGGCTGCCGTAGTGTTTGCGCTTAAGTTGTGGAGGCACTACTTGTATAGAGATAGGGCAGATATTTTCACCGACCACAAGAGCCTGAAGTATGTGTTCACCCAGAAGGATCTTAACATGCGTCAGAGGAGGTGGCTAGAGCTGCTTGTGTATTATGATGTCAACCTGCAGTATCATCCTGGGAAGGACAAAATCGTTGCAGATGCATTGAGCAAGAGAGCCATAGTTTATTTCCTAACAGCACAACCTGAGCTATTAGCAGATCTTCAGAAGATGGGTATTAAAGTTGTCCTTCCTACCAGTGTAGCATTGATGGCCATTATGCAAGTTCAGTCCACTATAGTCGAGAGGATCCGGATGGCGCAATAAACAGATTCCAAGCTTCAGTGACTCAGAGCAGAGTGCGAGGCAGGACGAAGACCGGAGTTATGTATCCATGAAGACGGTACACTTAGGCATCGAAGGCGTCTTTGTGTACCTAGTGGAGATATCAGACAGGAGATCATGGCAGAGGCTCACAGTTTACAGTATTCCATTCATTCCGGTAGTACGAAGATGTACCGTGATATTTGTCAGCACTTCTGGTAGAATGGTATGAAGAGGAAATAGCTCGGTTTGTCTCTCGATGTTTGGTTTGCCAACAAGTTAAAGTCGAACATCAGAGGCCAACTGGACTTCTTCAGCCCTTGCCAATTCTAGAATAGAAGTGGTAGCATATAACTATGGATTTCGTGACTGGATTACCTAGATCCCCAACTAGCAGAGACGCTATTTGGGTTATTATAGACAGGCTCACGAAGGTAGCTAACTTTCTTCCGTTCAGAGTTGGTCAGTCGACGGCTCAGCTAGCAGAGATGTACCTCAGGCAGATTGTCAGGTTGCACGGAGTACCAGTTAGTATCATTTGGATAGAGATTCAAGATTTATGTCGCACTTTTGACGTAGCCTGCAGAAGAGTTTGGGGACTCATCTCTAGTTCAGCTCAGCTAGCAGATATATGGTCAGTCAGAGCGTACCATACAGACCCTGGAAGATATGTTGAGATCTTGTACGCTCGACTTCGATGGTTCGTGGGAAGATCACCTGCACCTGGTAGAGTTCTCGTACAATAATAGTTTCCAGGCCAGTATCCAGATGGCACCGTTCGAGGCACTGTATGGTAGGAAGTGCTGATCCCCGCTAGCATAGGACGATATTGGAGAGAGGTAGATGCTTGGTCCAAAAATGATTGCTCAAACCGTTGAAGTGGTCAGGAGAGTCAGAGATCATCTTCGAGTTGTCCAAGATCGCCAGCGTCATTGGGCCGATTCTCATCGGCGCCCTCTTGAGTTTTCTGTCGACGACCATGTATTCCTGAGGATTTCGCCTAACCGTGGCGTCATTCATTTCGGCGTACGGGGGAAGCTTAGTCCTAGGTATATAGGGCCATTTGATATTCTGGAGCGAGTAGGAGATGTATCCTATCGTCTCGCTCTTATGCCGTCGCTACGAGAGGTGCATGACGTGTTCCATGTATCCCAACTACGACGGTATATCCCGACCCCGAGCCATATCCTTGATCATTCGGAATTGGTTGTTGGTACCAACCTTTCATATGAGGAGAGGCCCGTATCTATATTAGTCCGTGTTGCTTGGGGTCATCACTCTTTGGGTGAGTCAATATGGGAGCGTGAGGATGATATCCGATCGCGATATCCCGACCTGTTTGACTCGTAAGGTATAATGTCTTCCTTATGCCTTATTCTTTCAATTCCTTGCTTGAATAAATGACTGCATGATAGACTGCTTGTTATAGTTTATGATTAGTATAGCTTGTCCTTACCGCTCTAGCCTCTTAATTAAATTTCGAGGACAGAATTCTTTTAAGGTGTGTAGAGTTGTAATGACCGTGCTTCGTATTACGAATTTGGAATACGTATACGTATCTTGACTCGTATTACATGTCTCCTGGCTTCGTTCGGCTTATTTGGGCTGGCTTGGTTCGGCTTGGGTTGCTTATTGGTTCATCATAAACCAAGGGAAGAACCCTTACCTACCACCACCATCCCCATTTATTAGCCCAACCCTTTCTCTCTCTCTTCATTACTCTTCTTCTTTTCCACCATTACTTTTTCACCTACCAGGAAGAGAGAGAGAGAGAGCTCTTAGGCAAGTACAGCTTGCTTCATGGAGGAACTCCGTTTTTATTATTCCATTCTCTTCCTTACGAGATTCTAACACATTTTAGTACTTAGCATTTCTAATTTCTATGGTTCAATTTGTGTAGATCTAAGTTTATTATATTTTTGGATTTCTTGGATTTTGATCTATTTAACCTTTTTATTTCCAAGTTTTAATGGTTCCATGTTGTAGAGAATTTTATTCTGCCCTATTTTGACCTATGGAAGTCTAGATTTAGACTTGGGATGAAGGATTTATGGAGCTTTGAAGCCATGGACTCCATGGTTCTTCTTCTCGGACAAGTGGAGAAGAAGAACAGTCCCGAGCCGCATGAACTTCATAACCGCTTGGCAGTACTTGACCGCATGGAATTCCATGCGGCAAGTCTTTCAGCCGCATGGCTATCCGAGCCGCATAAGGCCTTGGTAACTTCTTAGCCACATGGCTCTGCATCCTCAGCCGCATAGAGTTACTCCTCCGCTGCCGCATGGCACTATGCTTTCTAGCCGCATGAAATCTACTCCCTATAGCCGCATAGGCTTAGGCAATTTCCAGCCGCATAGGCTTGTATCTTCTCAACCGTATAAGACTTCATGATTCCCAGCCGCATGGATTTCTGTCTCCTCGCTGCCGCATATAGCCTGTCTCCTTTCAGCCGTATATGGCGTCGGTCTAATGCAGCCACGTGAACTCGATAGTCTTCTTAGCCATGTAAGGCCTTGGCTTTTCGAGCCACATGGCTCCCCCCTGCTCAGCCGCATGGACTGGCCTCTTCCAGCCGCATATTCTTGTTGAACTGCAGCCGCATAAGGTTGCCATCCCGCTGCCGCATGAGCCCTTCCTTTCTTCAGCCGCATAAGGTTGCCATCCCGCTGCCGCATGAGCCCTTCCTTTCCGCAGTCGCATAAGCTTGAGTTCCCGCTGCCGCATGAGCCCCGTATCACTTTCCAGCCGTATGAACTTATTACCTCCCAAGCCGTATGCGCCCCCTTCATTCCTGAGCCGCATGCACCTGTCCTTATTCCAGCCGCATGAGCGCGCAGTTCCCAGCCGCATAAGCATGCATGTTCTCTGCCGCATGACTCTAATTAGCCGCATGGCTCCTTCCAGTCTCGTCCTCTTATTATTATTATATTATTATTATGAAATATCATAATTATATTTATGTCATGTAAGTTCTGATATGTTCCATGGACACGATAGTGGCCCGTCGTGGCGCATCTTTAACAAGTAAACTGACATGATATATCACGACATATTGTTACGACAGCTAGCCTGACATGACAAGTATGAATGACCTGGACACCGTGGGCGATTGTGTTTGTACAAATAAACCAGTATTGTCTTGCATCATGTCTAGGATGGGGATCCCTGAATACAACGGTCAGGGGTACCTACTGAAGTCGACTAAGGTTAATGACTAGAATAAACCAGTAGTCATGGAGAGATTTCTCCAGCTACAGGCAATCCCGTTATCTGGACGCACTAACGGACTTGTAGCCTACCGACGAGTAGGGCACATTTCCAGCACACAGTCATGTGGTGCACTCTTCATAAACGGATATTCGACCTGGATAACCTGGATGGTCTGCAGGGCTTGTGGCCGTTGGGATAATCTCATTGTATTTGCCAGTAACTAGGCCTGTGATAATCCTAGTTAGTTAAAGTATCAAGCCGTACTCTTTGCTTGGCTGTAATTGATTAGATGGAGTCTAGTCCAGCTTAGTCTTGTCATTATCCTGTACAAGATCGTGACATGACATGATTAATTATGCTTGCCCTAACAATAACGATCAGGGGACCAGTTCTGTTCAGGCGAAGGGTTACAACCCCGGTCCTTGTTTGGTTTACGGGTTGTAACCTGGCTTCCAGAGCAGTTCTGTGTCCTCTCTTCGTTTATTGTCTTATTGCTTCCCATGCCATGCTTGTCATGATTTATCTTACTTCAATAGCATGATTACTTATACTTGCCTTAACAATAAAGATCAGGGGTCCAGTTCTGTTCAGGCGAAGGGTTACAATTCCGGTCCTTATTTGGTTTATGGGTTGTAATCTGGCTTCCGGAGCAGTTCTGTGTCCTCTCTTCGATTATTGTCTTATTTCATCCTATGTCGATCTTATCATGTTTTACTTACGAACAAGTAATTGAGACGGGTTTCTATTCAGGTGAAGGGTTCCAACCCCGGTCCTTGTTTGGTTTAAGGGTTGTGACCTGGCTACTTGAATGGTTTTCTCGTACTTAATTTACTGTTGTTATCTTTATTGTTTTCAGTTTCGTTTATAATCATCTCTAATATTTTATGGTGGTTTGCTCGTTTTAGTTCCTAAATGAAGCCTCCTTTGTGGCACTTGCTCTTTCTGGGGTCTGACCAAGCTGGTTTTGTGTGGCCAGATATCGGAGCAGCACCAGAGGATCTACCGACCTTCCAGCCAGATGGTGACCACCAGACGTAACCCTGGCAACGAGTGGGTTTCTTTTTGTCCTTCCACTTTATTGTAAAATTATTCTTTTGAGGCGTTTAGCCGGCGAGCAGGTGTTAGCTCGTATTGTACCTTTATTTACTGTCTGCTACGGGCTGTAACATGATTGGCAAATCCTAGGGTTGATCATGTATGACTAAAACTCTTGCTAGTCCTGACATTTTGTACGACTAGCTACATGATCATCCGAATATGTAATATATGGGACGCCTTACTATTGTATATTTGGTGTTCTAACATCTTGTTACTGTTACTGCTTGTTTGAGACTGAGACAATAGGCTTTTTCATGACCATAGGTGACTGATGGATTGTAGTTAAACCCTCATGTATCTAGACAGCCGTGACCGTATAGCGAGGTGGGTTGCACTTCAATATACGTAGCTGGCTATGTACGCCCCCGCTCTCCAGTATTCTGGTTCTGGGGCGTTATACTATTTCAGGACACACTCGGAGTTAAAGAAGAAAACGATCCGAAATGCTGCCTCCAGTCATCATACTAATTAAACTCACCGATGCCCGATCCTTCCACTCTCGAACTTTCACACTCGATTTGATGCCAGCGCCGGAGACTCTCGCTCCCAATCCCCCGCCTCCTCTAGCAGAGCCATGCTGTCCTACAAACCCCAAACAATCAACCTCACCAACAAATTTGACATCCTAGCTTCAACCCAAACTGACACATATCACGAGCCCGTCTCCACTGTAGTCAGTTATGAGGACACACATCCGACAGAGACTACAGATATTGAAGTGGTCATGAGGTGGACGAGGCAGACCAGACACTGGAGCACCTACCCTCGAACTCCGACCCAGAGGCGCCCCCACAATCACAAGTGCCACAAACATCCGAGCCGACGCTCTGGCCAATATTAGGCAAGCACCAGTAGCCAGGTTCCAACATGCCATTAATGCAGGCTTCGTCAGCCCGAACGACCACGTTGGACTTTAGCGAAAATTGATGGGGAGGTTTACATGCACCCCATAAAGGAAATAGGTGACCCCTCTAAAGACAAAAGCTCGAAGGACGGTTTGGTGGCTGCCACCACCAAAACTTCCAGAAAGAAAGAGAAGAAGAGCGATAAAGAGTCAACGTCTATGAACACTAGAACAGTCGCAAAACTCACCAAATCTCCCTCCCCCGTAACTTGAATGCTTAACATCCTCTCTTGGAATGTTAGGGGCCTGGCGAATAAACCCACCTTGAGAAGGCTCAACTGTCTCAAGAAAATCCAAGATTGACATATTAGTTATCATCGAACGAAAAATCCCTCATAAGAAACTCAAATCCATCTAGTTATAGTTAGGCTTCAACTTCACTATCGTTGGATGTCATGACATCTGGATCCTCTTTGCGACCGATGTGAAGATTGATATCATCCATAACTCGATGCAGGCGCTCTCATGTTGGTAGAACATCCCATGCATTAGTCTCGATCTCTCCTTTCCGATGTCCACGACAGCAGTGACATCATCGAACGCAAACAGCTTTGGGATGTTCTCAGAGGCACCCATCAGAACCTCACTAATCTCCCATGGATCTGTGTAGGTGACTTAAATACGGTTACTTGTAGAGAGGAGAAATCAGGGGGTCGCCCCCTCTTTGGCGACTATGTAGGATTTTAATAACTTTATTTTTATACCCAACTGTCCCCCTTTCAGTTCACTTACAATGCGTTCACTTGTTGCAACATGCAGGAGGGCGCCCGGTGACAGTATTCCCGCCTGGAAAGCACCCTCATCAACGCACAGTGAGCGGACTTAGGTATCATCTCCAACCTCACCCACCTCAACGCTACCGAATCAGATTACTCCCCTCTTCTCATTGAGATCAGCAGCAACACGAACCAGTTCAAAAAAAGTTTTAGATTCCTCAATCTCTGGAGCCATCACCTATAATTCAGAAACGTCGTGGCCACTACTTGGACTATCCCAGATGAGCCTGACCCCTTGTTCGTGTTGCTGCCATGTTGAAAGCCACTAGAAAAGCTCTCACTGTCAGGAGTAAGGAGGCCTTTGGGGACATATTCTAAGCTGTGCGCATTGTAGAGGACAATGTGACTCGTGCTGAGATTTTGTTTGCCTTCGACAAATCCACAGCGGCCCGTTCCTCCATCAACCTCACCAGAGCGCTGTTGAAGTTTCGTTTGAAAGTTGAAGCAGAATTCGAAAAATAGGAAGCCAGGTTGACATGGGAGATCGAGGGAGACAGAAATTCCAAATATTTTTACTCATGTGTTAAGGCGCGCAGACAACAGCTTAACATTCATCAGATCGCTGACGAGAATGGGCTCAACCTCAAAGACCAACGGGACATTCAATTGGCTGCGGAGAATTTCTACTCTAGGTTGTTTACCAAAGATGTCATCACCAAAGACGTGGAATTCCTAGCGGAGATCCCATGCTTGTGATTGACGATAGGGATAATATTTAGCTACAGCAGCTGCCTTCTGAGATTGAAGTCAAAGACGCAGTTTGGGCCTTGAATGAACATAGTGCCCATGGGCCCGACGGTTTTACTGGCATCTTCTTTAGATCTTGTTAGGATATCATTAAGTCCGATATATATGAGGCGGTTACAGCCTTCTTTCGAGGTGCCAGGTACCCTCGATCGATATCATGCGCCAACTTGATTCTCATCCCCAAGAAAGACAACCCGGAGACCTTTAAAGACTTCCACCCCTAGAGCTTATGCACCTTCACTAATAAGATTATCTCGAAGATCATTGCCGACCGCATGTCGGAGCTTCTCCCTAAGATTATTTTTGAGGAGCAAAGCAGCTTTGTACGAGGGCAAAACATTTTAGACAACATCCTGCTGGCTCAAAAAATGATCACCTGCATGAATTTTTCGTCTAGGGGTGGCAACGTTGCATCAAGCTTGACATGGAAAAAGCATATGACAGGTTAGACTGGAAGTTCATGATATGGGTGTTCAGGGCCTTAGGATTCTCGAAGACCTGGATAGATATCGTATGAAGATCGATCAACGATTCGTGGTTCTCTACTGTAGTTAACGACCAAGCTGAGGGTTTCTTCAGATCTAGTCGTAGCATCAGACAGGGGGATCCTTTATCATCCACCATCTTCATTATTGTCACTGAGGCTGTTAGCAGAAATCTTAACAAAATGGCTACTATCCTACGATTCCAGCACTTTCACACCACCAGCGGCTGTCCGATCATCACCCACCTGGCACATACAGACGACATCTTCATCTTCTCTTCGGGTGATGTCAAATCAGTAGAAGTGGTCAACAATACGCTGTAGAGATATACTAGGTGCTCTGGGCAGCGCATCAACCCCAATAAGAGTGTTATCTATGCCCACCATACGACCAACATGGATCACGCTTCGAGCCTGGTTAATATCACTTCCTTTGTGGTTATGTATCCACCGTTCTCTTACCTTGGATGTCCGCTAGTGTACGTCAGGTCCAACGCGACCATGTATGAAGGGCTAGTAGGCAAAATTAGAAGCAAAATTAAGGAATGGCACAATACGATCTTATCGCCTGGCGGAAAGATGATTCTGATCTAGTACGTCCTATCATCCATCCCCATTTACACCCTTGTCGCCTGTTTCCCTCCAAAGAAGGTGGTCAGTTCCATAGAAAACATCTTTGCCAAGTTCTTATGGGATCACAGTGATGGTAAAGATAAGCATCATTGGGCCAGTTGGGACACCACGGCCAGACCGACATCGGTAGGCAGTTTGGGATTCTGTAGGCTGTCAAACATCGTTGACGCTTATTCCATGAAGTTGTGGTGGAAGCTCTGCGAGAGGGGTTCTCTCTAGGCTCGGTTCATGGAGGCCAGATACTTCAGGTACTCTCATCCGTCGGTCGCTGGATTCAATAATAGATCTTTCGCTTCACGGCGCCGCATCCTAAAGGCTCGAGATCTCGTGGATCCTAAGATCCATCTTCAGTTGGGATCGAACAAATCGTCTATTTTCTACGAACGTTGGGTAGGGGATACCATGCTCCCGCAGCTACCGGATGCCCCTCCCACCAGCACGGTCCACGATCTCTGGGACAGCGAGGGAGACTGGCATTGGAAGCGGACTCAGGATTATATTGGGGTGGAGGCTGCACTGGAGTTGGCTCGCTCTGGCCAGAAGATAAAGACGGACCCTGATGCTCTGAGCTGGTCACTCTCAGCCAACGGAACTTTCATGCTTGCTTTGGCACAAAGTAAGGTTCTCGGTATCGGTGTTCAATCCCCTATTATAGGTAAATTCTGGCAGTCCTATATTCCAAAAAAAATTTACTTCTTGATTTGGAGAGTACTTCACAAAAATTTGCATACAGAGATGCGCTCTCCACCATCGGCTTCAGTCTAGCTTCTGCTTGTCATTGCTGCTCGGAGCGACAGTCAAAAACTGCGAAACACATTCTTCACTCCGGAGATCTGGCTGTGCAGGTGTGGAATAACCTCTCCAATCGGTTTAGTCAGTCCATAAATGCTGGGGGCTTCAATGATCTTCTAGTCAAATGAGGCAATGCCTCGTACGGCCCCCAGATCGTCGCAGCCGCCATTATATGAGTAATTTAGAAGAATTACAACAAATTTAGATACGAGGGCCACCAATACTCCACTTTCCAACTGATCAGGGAGGTCCTCAGACAGATCCACAAAGTCAGCAGATCCTGTAAGCATGTCAGAGAGGATTTCTGGTTGCCTTTTGCCTTCTGACTTGTCTCTAGGAGGTATGCTAGGGATTGCCCCCAGCTTCCTTTTATTTTCGTCTTACTTTTGTGCTTTCTTGTGAAGGATTTGGCATTTTGTGCCTTTCATATGAATAAAGCTGGGGCGACAGTCGAAAACTACGGATAACATTCTCCACTCAGGAGATCTGGCTGTGCAGGTATGGAATAACCTCTCCAATCGGTGTAGTCAGTCCATAGATGTTGGGGGCTTCAGCAATCTTCTAGTCAAATGGGGCAACGCCTCGTACGGTCACCAGATCGTCGCAGCCGCCATTATATGAGTAATTTAGAAGAACCGCAACAAATTCAGATACGAGGGCCACCAATACTCAACTTTCCAACTGATCAGGGAGGTCCTCAGACAGATCCACAAAGTCAGCAGATCCTGTAAGCACGTTAGAGAGGATTTCTGGCTTCCTTTTGCCTTCTGACTTGTCTGTGGGAGGGGTGCTCGGGATTGCACCCCATCTTTGTTTCATTTTCGTCTTACTTTTGTGCTTTCTTGTGAAGGCTTCGACATTATATATATGTATATATATTTAAACCACCATTTTATTCCATGTCATCTCCAAAAGATGATACATCCAAAAGCAGTACATCGGTAGGTTTAAACCAAGAGAGCCACCGACACAGGAATAGTCTTTGTATGGGTGTACTGTAATACCCCAGTCCCTAAATACGTTGGACTAGAAACGTAGACATGTCAACCGTATAATCAATATACGTAAGCTATAAATGTAGTATAACCACAACAACTAATCTCATCCACAGAATAAAGGAACAAAAGATATCATCATATCAGCTATAAATTGTCTTTATACAAGATGTTGGACGGAGGCAAATCTACTACCAATTATTTAAAAGAAAAGTAATACATGGAAAATGAAATTATTTGTAGAGAGTAGCAAAGAAACATCCAAGACACGTCATCTTCGAATGAATAGAGAAGATCACGACCTCGGCTAGAATACCTGCGGATGACAAGAACACATACCTGGAGAGATCACCAGGTCCTTAGAGGGACGTAACAAGATACATAATATATCATGCCATAATACTGAATAAAAACTACTTAATAAATAAGTCAATTAGATTATAACATGGTCCAATACACACCATTGAATTAGCGTACCATCCCTCCATGCCATAAATCCAATATGGTATCCGAACCACAACAAGCTTCAGTACCTTCTCATCGGAGTAGTGAGCCACACCTACAACCAAACAATGCCAAGATGTGGCAAACTAGTCTGCGACAAGTTATTGTTCCAAGCCGCAATCAGATAAGAGTACCCAAACCAAAAGTAATCACACCTAATAGATAAGGTAGCCTAACCGTTCTAAGTTAATACAGTTTAAGAACATCCCTCCAACGCATAGGCTCTCCGGCTAAAAATGGGATCAGCATAGTCCCCACTTGGGGCACCAGGGGCTTCAAGCATAACCGTTCCTCGAACGTCAGTGGCCAACAATAAATAAAAGTGTAGTCAACCCGTATTTTTGGTGGAGCATACGGTCACAAGGAAAATAGGCATAGTAGCCCATACGCTAAGGATATGTTCTCCCCACCCAATGCCTATATGTTGCCTTCACAACACATAACATTTATAACCGCTAAGTCAAACTATCATGCAATACTATTAGCGGTTAACCCTATCGCATAGCTTTTACGTACTGGTGGCCAGCCAGCTACGCATGTCCGTGTTCTATATGCGACTCACAACTTCGTGGCACAAACGTGTCAAGGCCTATGAATGTATTACAAATAAGGATGGTCTTTTAAATCTATGGTTAATATGCATAAAATAATAAGTACAAGAAATAGGACTACACAGTATAATTTATCTAATTATGACAATGTAGCACAGTTTAATTTACAGACACATAAATAATAATTAAATGCATGAATATGAGCTAAAGTAAAATAGACAGCAAATGGAAGGGTATCTTGCCTGGTAGTAACGCCTGGTGTGGTACGATGATCAAGGTGGCACAGAATATCTTTGGTGTTTACACCACACAAGGGGCCTATGGTGATGGCACGAATTATTCCATCGGGTCCAGGATAGTCGAATTATCTAGGGACGATAAGAGGACATATGGAATTGGCGAGGGATATGGAATAATAGGATCACTCATGGACAAGGATTTATGACGACCATAAAGGAAATTTTGAGAAAATAGATACCTAAATTTATTTTAAAGCATTTATGTATAATATAAAACTAGATATGTTTTTGTCTAGAAAATATTTGTTTATAATAGTGGAAAACTATGCCCTATTAGTTAAAATACTTTAGATACTTATAAAGAAAGATCTAGCTAGTAAATTATTTTAGCAAAAACAAATAAAATAATATAAAATAAAATTCATCCAAATGCGTTTTAGTTCAAAACTACATAGTAATATATTTAAACTTCTAAGTCAAGATGGAAGTTATATGTAAGCCAGATACTATTTGTCACAAATATAATTTAGAAATATTTATAGGTTATTTAAATAAAGTACTAGTTGGCAAAATACACTAATAATAATAATATCAATAATTTATAAAATAATAATACTAATATTAAAAGAAACAAAAGAACCCAAAACAAGCAATCAACAAAAATAATAAATCATAATAATAATAATAATAATAATAAAATACCCATACCATAAGAATAACAACAATATTTTTAATAATAAAATTGATGCTAATAATAATAATAATAATAATAATAACAGTAAAATAATAATAATAATAATAAAGTAAACCTAACTTCAAAGTGTTTCTCCTACTCGGAATAGGTGAAGAAATCAACAGAACAAAACAAAACAAAAAGCAATCAAACCACAACTAAAAAAGTAAACCATGAAAGAAGCAACATTGGCTGCTGTAACACCCAATTTTCTAAATGAGGGTAATTTTAAAATTTTGTGATTTTCATTATTAATTATGATATTTAAATAAGAATATGATTTTTAGTCATTTTTAATCATTTTAAAACTATTTAAAAATCATGACTTGTGATTTTGATGTGCAGCTAGTGAAACCCTAGAGACTGTCTGCCCTAGAGCCTAACCATGTGATTGGGATTTTTATTTATTATTTTATTTTTAGCCTAGGGGTAATATGGTTATTTTGACTTATTAGAATTATTGATTTATTTATTGGATTGACGGTTGTTGATTTTGACTTTTGCTAGTTGTGACTTAAGAGACTAACCTAGATGTCGACTCTAGTTAATGTGACTTGATTAGCATGGTGAGACCCTAGTCTAACTTAAGTTAACCTATTTTTAGTCATTAGAAACTAGTTTTAAATAGGGGGATTGAGTTTAAGTGAAATGGTTTCATGACTTACGACTTAACTCAATGACTTATGATTTTCCAATTCATGACTTATGTAATTGAGCCATAGGCCCATGACTTAAGCCCAAACCCCAACAAATCCATCCATGGTTGGACACTTAGGGCTCCCTCTTGCCTATAAGTATTCTCTTAAGTTGTTCTTGCCTCTTTTGTGCTTGACCTAGATTTTGGAAGGAAAGGTAAATCCCTATTTTCCTAAAATCCTAATAAATTCATTTTAAGTCCTTTTTGACTCTAGTCTTTTTCATTAGGATCTAATTACTGTGTATTTACTATTTTTGGAGATTTATCTCAATTTTTGTGCAATTTGGGAGCATTTTGATAGCAAGGAGGAACCCCCCATTTGAAGCCTTTTCTTGATATTGCACCTATAGGTAAAAACTCCACAAATTAATTTAATATTCTATTTTCTTTGCATTTAGGGCTAGATCTAGGAGTCCCCTAGCTATCCCTAAAATTTGGGTTAATTTCGTGTCCTTTTGGTGTCCGTATCAGACACGTATCATTATGTATAGATAGGTGTTTGTTAAAATGCCTCTTAGGAATTTATTTTCGTATTTTAAAAAACTAATTACATAGATACCTAGATCTATATGTGTATGATAATTTTTGTGAAGACTGAAATGTGTTTTGTGTCGTTTTGTCTCAGGTTTTTGAGGTTGGACACGCTGTGCGAGACCCGGTTCAGTGCCCTGCCTATCGGGCCCTAGACCTCCTTGCACAGGACACTTCGTGACACGAATTTTGGTGTGGACACTCCTTGGGTGACTAACACGAGGCCTACAAAATTTCATAGGATCTTATTGACTGGTTTAGGAGCAATCCCGCCCGCACTGGACACGCGCTGTCGTGCACTGACAGCAGACACGCACACAGACACGCACAAACATGCGCTCGTGTCCGCAGTGGACACGTCATGGACACATGTCAGGCTGTCCAACATGTAGACCTATCCTAGGCGAACACGTAGGCGTGTGCACATGACACAAAGTATCGTGTGTCGTGTCCTACACACGTGTGCACTCGTGTACGATGCTGTGATACACTGGGTGCACCCTATGTGTTTGAATTGTTATGGATACGTCTGTGTCGTGTTTGTTGGACACAAAATAACTCGAAGGACACGTGCACATGTGTATCTAGGATTACCAACCCACTGATTGAAATTTTGATGTTAATTTGAATTCGAAATCATGAATTCCCCAATTTTTCGATACTCAACTGATACACAGTTTCATCAATTTGATTTCTGAGTTTTAATTATATTCTAACTATTTGATAATGATTTAATTACCATGTTAATTCACCCACACATGTACTAGATTACTACAATGTTGAGTTGATGATTTGTGTTGGAATTTGGGTGATAGGATTCAAATTGGTTTTGGGATTCGAAATGGATTTCTGAATGTTTGAAGCTGTCAACACAAAACTGAGTTATGTTTACATTGAATTGCTGAGATTATGTGCACATGCCATTGATTCCATGTTACACAATACTGGTTTCTGATTGACACAGCACCTATCTAAGTTCCCTAAGTTAGCACACTGTCACATTACACTGATTGCCTAAGTTTTGACACATATTACTGATTTAACTTTCCTGTCATTCACACATGTAATTTCCTGTATGCACCCACATCCCTGAGACACAACCAAACATTTATTGCACTATGTAATTCCTATGTATCCTAGTTGTTTTCTTGAAAATTACACTCATTTACTATTTTCCTAAAAACCTGAGAACCTATGACACTATCTACACGCTGAGTTCATTACACTTTTGTGTATACTGAAAATCTGATTTCAAGCCACATATTATACTTTTCCCCTTCCTAAACTAACTATCATTGACACAACTATCTAAACTATGTAATCTGAGAATACCCTAACTAGTAAACTGATTTCCCATTGACACTTTCACCATTTCTATCCATTACACATTATGGTACACACTCAACCTACCTACTACTACACAGGTTGCCCTATAGCCTATGTTCTCTACACACACATGGTTACACCCTAGCCTATGTACCATACACACACACTCATGTGTCACTCACAAACACTCATACACACACTACACATATGTATACACTGTCCTTCCTTCTCTATCTAATTATGCATATATATATATAATATCCCTAATTGGCTAGATGAATATGTAAAATATATGTGTATAAACTACATTCTTGTGTAATGTACATATTTAAATATGTATGCCACTTATATCAAATTATATATATGTGTGTGAAATGTGTGTGACTCTATTTAGCCTATAGCTTATGTGTATATGATATATATACACATGTGGATTGGTTTGGTAGACTAGTATGACTTGAATGGTGTGTGCTTGCAAGGCTAATTGGTTAGTGACCTAGATGGACTTGTTAAGCCTAAGTTAGACCAACCTAGACTAGTTTAACCTAGTTAACCTTGTTTGACCTAGTTGACCTAACTAGACTAGAGTTGACCTAGTTTGACTGTTAGAGTTGACTAGAGTTGACCAAAGGTTGACTTTAGCCTAGATTGACCCCAAACATCATGTAGATATATTGTAGCAGTCTATTTTATTATTTTAGACATGTAGTGACTTGTACTGTTCTATATGAGACAGACACCACTCCTCGGACAGTATGTTCTCTTCAGATATTCAGGATACCAGGCGAGTACATTCTCTGATAGTTCTTTCATTTACCTGTCAATTACTGTACTTCAGTTCTTGTTAGTTGTATGTGATTCTCTGTTACAATATATATGGATATTCTGGATTCATGTATGCGACACACATACCATATTGTCTGGCCTCTATTACTGGTATCATCATGTCTGGCTTCTATTACTGGAATCACCTACTGGAATCACCCTAGAATCACTTGCTTGTATCATTATGTTTGGCTGGACTCATCTCGATTCTCGTTTCGTATTCTGGATTCACTTGTACTTGCTGGGAGGGGAAATACTTGAGTAAGACATGTAGATATATCCCAATTCTCGAATCACCCCATATGCTGGAATCAAACTGGAAAAATAGCCATCTCACACTCGGCCGAGTGTGTGATGTGCCGGATTACCTATAGCCATTCACATGTCGATCTCGGTATTTTAAAACACACTGTTAGAATATAGTCTGGAATCACCCTGGAATCTTTGATCACTGACTGGAATCATCTTATACTGGACTCATCTTGTACTGGAATCACCTGGTATCAGATTCATGTTGTCTGGATTTACTTGGGTTTTACATTTGTTTACATTTACTGTCTGGACTTATATCATGTTACTCTAGTTCTGCTAGTTTCTATTTATAGTCTTCATTGCCATGATTCTTTCCTTGTTTTAGTTACCTTACTTTTCTTGTACTTTATCTGTCTCTCTATACCATCACCTGAATATAAACTGCCTTGTTCATCAATACAACTGTCTATAACTGTTTTATAGTTCTCTGTCATTTACATAGATTTTCTAGATGAGATGTGCTCGTTCCTGTCCTGACTGGACCTGTTGAAAATTTTACAGAGAATGATGAGGCTCTGGTGTCTACCCATTATGGTGCAGCTTTAGACAATACTTGTGACTTGGACCCACTTACAGTAGAGGATCTACCACCAGTGGTTTAGACTGCTAGCTTAGACTCTTACCTTGTCTTTCTCATTGATACATTATTGTATATACTGGGAGTTTATTTATCTGATATTTATGGAGATGTTATCTTAGACACTTAGACTTCTATCTGATTGTAGGTCTGTGGATTCATTTCGTTTCATATCTATCTATCTTTTTATCGTATTCTACCTTAGATGTGATTGAGACTATATTGCTATGTCACCTCTATTTGGAGTGTATATACTGTACAAGTGCCTTATATATTGTTAGATGATCGACCTACGACAGCGTTCTACCGCCGACACTGCGGCGTGGGCTGGACGTACCCACGTCTCGTGCCCTTACTCTAGAGTGCGGGTCGTGACAACTGTCTTCTTTCTTCGAGAGAGGTCCCCAAGCAAAATTTTAAAAAGGGAGGAGGAGGAAAGTCTAGAAAGAGGAGGGTTTTGGAAGTTTGAGAGCGTGAGAGAGATGGAAAGAGGAAGTCGGAAGAAGATGAAGAGGGAGAGAGCGGGAGAAGGAGAAGAGCGGAGAGGAGGAAAAGTGGGAAGCGAGGAAAGAGAGAAGGGGGTCGGAAGAAGAGAGGTCGGGTGAGGGTGTTCCGGGGTTGTCGATCGACGGCCCTGGTCGGGCGCCGGCTGGAGAGAGACGTAGAGGAGAGGAGCTTTCGGGCTGTACGAGAGAGAGAAAGAGAGGCGGGGGCTCACTGGCGCTCCGGTCTGCACTGTATGATGCGACGACCCATCCACCGCTAGCCACGATGGAAGGCACTAGCATGGGCAGCTCGACGAACATCGGGATCAGGATGCAATGGTGGAAACGATGACGCGATTGAGGATGGGCGGCGAAGGTATGTGTTGGTGGTGGTGGTGTTTTATTTTAATTTGGGGTTTTGGGTGATTTTTGCTCGGGATATTGATGAAGACGGTTGTGGTGGTCGAAGATTCATGGTAGCGGTGGCGGAGGTTTTGGGTGGGTCGTTGTGGCAGAGGTATAGGTTGGAGTGGTGATGATGATGGGCGGGTGTGTGTTTTGGTGTTGGTGGCTGGTCTTTGTGACAATTTGGGTGTTGGTGACAATGGTGTGCGTTGGTGGTGGTGATGACGAGGATTGGCTGGGTCTGCGGTAGTTGTGCCGGAGAGGGCAGGAGGTGTCTCGGTGGGCTGGCAGTAGCTGGCCAGGGGCTTGGGCGGTGTCTGGTGTTGGCGGGAGAGGAGGCAGGTGATGGTGACGTGTTGTAGATAGTGGTGATGATCGTAATAGCGATGGTGGGTGGTAAAGGTTGTGGTGGTGGCTGAGGCAGGGAAAAGGGTTGTGGTCGATAGCACGGTGAGGGATGACGATGACGCTGGCGAGGACGGTGGGGATCTAGTCTGTGGCAACGACAAGGTGGCCTGGCTGGGCACGAAGGGGTGGTGGTGAACCCATGGCGGGCTGCTGTAGGTGGTGGCAATGGTCGCATTGGAGGTCTGGCAGGGGTTGATGGTGGCAAGAAGCGGGGTTTCTACGGGGGCATGGAAGGAGGACACAGTGGCACAATAATTGTATATATGTAAAACTTGAATAAAGAAAATATTGGATGGACACCCGGGGTCAAACCCTAGGCCGTCATGGCTCACACGAAAAAGATTGGACACTGACATGATGCACGTACATCTGTGGTGGAGGAATTTCTTATGGAATTTATGGGAAATGAGCAAGGAGCCTCTCCTTATATAGGAGGTGGACTCCTACAGTGATATGGATTAGGAAATTTAATTCCCTACAGATAATTCACTGTTTAAATTTAAATCAATCAACAATTTCAATCTAAATCCAATTGAGTTCTAAATAAATTTAAACCCAACTTAGATATTGATAAATCACATATTTAAATTAACCAATAAAATCTAATCATCATTTAAACTATCACAATTAAATTCAAAATATCTCTTTATAAATAATAATAATTAATTAATTTCGAAAACCATAATAAATATTTTAAGTATTTGAAGTATCTTTTTGAAAATAATGAAATAATTTCAATTTGTTCTTGAAAAGCAAAATATACATGAATTTGATCTCATGTTCCTCGCATACAAATAAAATATTTACGTAAATATTATTTTTGAAATTATTAACCAGTTTTGTATAATAGATAAAATAGCTTTCACAAGAAAATAGAAAAAGGTTTTGACAAAGATTTGGTATGACACGAAACACGAAACAAACTTTACTTGCCATATAAGTATTTCGAACCAAAATATTTATTTTCTATATTTAATAAGAGTTTATAATAAACTAATTTAGAAAATAATTTATATTTTGTATCACGCATTTGTACTCGTCGTACAATACCAAAAATAAAAAATCAATGCAAGAATAAATTAAAAAATAAATTAGTGAAAATTTAGGGGGTTTACATGCACCGCCTCAAAACCTTCAAAATTTGTCTCACAACTTCCTTCTCCAGTCGTTGTCCCTAAAACATGTATCCTTCATATCGCCATTTATTGTGATTCTTTCATAATACCTAGCATGCAGCAGCTACTACAATTTCTTTCAAGTGTATATTCTTCCTTCGCCACTAAGTATGAAATATACGTAGCAAACTATCAAAATTTCCAGCTACTCCAAATGTCTTCTACAGATAATCCCATAGTCGAAAGGCAAGATCCCCATAACAAAACAGATGTTCGACCGACTTTCCATGTGGCTCATCACAGTAATGGCACTTGGAAGGCATGCGAAATCCTAAATTTTGAACATTATCATCTGTAGAAAGTTTGTTTAGAAGTATATGCCATAGGAGGACAGAACACTTTGCCAGTATAAACTTACTCAAGAATATAACAGGGCAGCTGGCCCCTGTGTTCGAAGTGTACTCCATGCAGAAGCCAGCATAAATTTGCCTGTCGTTGTTGCCAATCAAGCCAGTTGATCCTCTCCGTCTTTAATAACCACTTTGTCTGCAACAATGGCATTAGCTACCTCCATGCCCAAAACTTCTGACATACGATGCATATCCCAATTCCTTTCGGCATTGAGCAGCTCATGAATCATAGCATTATTCTGTATATCAAGGGGCCGAGGGATCCGACCCATCAAGAGCCATCTTCCATGGAAAACACTAGAATTACCCATATATACTTCCAGTTTAATACAACTTTCAGCTTTGTCCCTTGCTCCGAGCAGTATCTGCGAAACATGCGATGCTCTAGAAGTGAGATGCACTTGCGATGGGTGTTTGTGTGGGAAGTAAGTGGCTTTGAAGTAGCGAGCCCATAATAAATCCTATCGCAGAAGCTTCCACCAGAGTTTCACAGTGAACGCATCCAGAACCTCTTTCATCTTCCTAATTCCAAGACCTCCTTCTTCTCTGGGTCGAGCAACATTAGACCAGCTCACCTAGGTCTTCTTGTATATGTCATCTTTGGCACCCCATAGGAAGTGAGAAAGCATGATCTTAATACGTCGTAAGATTTTCACCGGAGGATTGCACGAAGCCAGTTGATAAACTGGAATAGAGCATAGAACCAACCGTATGAGCGTTGAGTTTCCCACCGTAGGATAATATCCTGTGATGCCACCTATCTATTCGATTTTGAATTTTATCTATCTATATATATATATATATATATATATATATATATATCGCTTGTAGCTCAAGTGGCTAGGCGCAGCGCTAAGAACATAAACAAAACACGGCTCTGGAGGCGACTAGTCCCAGGCTACCCAGAAGCTGTCCTCGGAGTGGGAGCATCGCCTCCGAACTCTACTGATCTGGTACGGAGCCTCGGTAATCAGTTGTTGAGGTTGGAGTTGATGACCTTCATACCTGAATTTGTTCCGATTCTTCCACATGACCCAAATCCAGGCGGCTGCAACGATCTGCCGGCCTTGGGAGGTCCTCCAGCTGGCCAGAAGATCGTTGAAGCCCCTGGGAGGATGATTCAGTCTGCACTTGGAGCTGAGGCTGGTCCACATCCGCATTGAAGGATCGCCAGAAAGAAGGACGTGCTCCACTGGCTCTTCTTTTGGGGATGCGCAGTAGTGGCATCTTGATGCCAAGCTTTAGCCGAAAGATGCGATGGAGTCGTCTGTGGAGAGTTTTCTTCTCTGAGCTCTCCAGACCAGGATCGACCATTTGATGGGAATGCAAGGTTACCAGAAAGTGGCAATGAGAGGGCACGGAGTGCCTGTCCCTTTAGCGATGAGTCTGGCAGACGCTAGGGAGAAAGTGCCGTTCGGAGTCGGGGTCTACTGCAGGGAGTCTGGCTCGTTGGAAATCTACAATCGAGCGGCGGCAAGTCTGTCTGTCGCTTCCTGGCCGAGCCTATCTCGCACTATGTTCCAATTCCAACCGTGGTCGGTATCCTACAGTTCGCAGATCTCCCCTATGTAGGGATGTTGAGTGACGTGAAGCTCATCACCCAGCCAGCGCTCGAAGCTCATCGAGGCGTGGCCATTACCCAGCTGTAGTCAGATTAGAGGTTCGGCAAACGCTTTACCGCGAGATATGCGGCGCCATGCGATTGAGGATCTGCTGTTCACTAAAGCGGTCGTCGGGTGAGAGAATCTGAAATATCTGGCCTTCATAAATCTGGTCCAGAGAGAGTTGCCCGTGCGCATCTTCCACCATGATTTCATAGAGCATACGTCCACTAGGTGCTCCAATCGGCTAAATCCCAACCCACCCTCCTTGTTGGGTTTAGCAATGGTGATCCAACTGGCCCATTGGTGTTTGTTTTCCCCGTGGCTGCTCCCCCAAAAGAATCTGGCAAAAAGGGATTCTATCGATGAGATAACTTTCTTGGGGGACAGCATACAGCCAGGGTGTATATGGGAACAGAGGAGATAACATGCCGAATCAGAATCAACTTGCCACCGGGCGAGAGAGTGGCATTGTGCCAGCCCTCAATCTTTTTTCTGATAGAGCTCATAATGTACTTAAAAATGCTGGCATTCGACTTGCCGTACCCCAACGGGCACCCTAAGTAGAAGAATGGAGGGTACGCTGTGGTGTATGAGGTCAGGTTGGATAGCCTATTAGAGTGGATCTTGTTAGCTTTGTGGTGGGTGTAGATGACACTCTTGCTTTTGTTGACACGTTGACCGGAGTATTTGGCATATCTCTCGAGCATTTTGTGGACAACTTCCACCGAACCGATGTCGCCAGAAGAGAAGATGAGGACATCATCGGCGTAGACAAGGTGAGTTATAATAGGGCATCCGGTGGTGGTGCGATAATGGTGGAATTGATTGTTGTTGGTCATGTTGTTTAGGTTTCTGCTGAGCGCTTATGCAGCGATGATGAATATGGTGGCTGAGAGGGGGTCTCCCTGGCGTACGCCACAACTGGATGGGAAGAATCCTTTCGCTTGACCGTTGATGATAGTGGAGAACTTGGAATTGCTGATGGATCTGTATATAATGTCAATCCACAGTTCAGAGAAGCCGAAGGCTCTGAACACCTAGATCATGAACTGCCAGTCCAGGCGGTCGTACGCTTTTTCCATATCCAGTTTGATAGCGACGTTGCCTCTTCTAGCTGGGAATTTCATGCAGGTGACCATTTCTTGTGCGAGTAGAATATTGTCTATGATGTTCCTCCCCTTGACGAATCTGCTCTGCTCTTCGGAGATTATCTTGGGTAGGAGGTTAGACATGCGATTAGCGATAATTTTTGGGATGATCTTGTTGGTGAAGTTGCATAAGCTTATGGGCCTGAAGTCTCTGAAGGTTTCTGGGTTCTCTTTTTTTGGAATGAGAATAATATTCGTCCTGGCAATAGATGTCGGGTATCTCGCACCTTGGAAGAAAGCAATAGTAGCTTCAAGCAAATAAGAAACGATGATGTTCCAACAAGTTCTGAAAAATGTCCCAGAGAACCCGTCAGGCCCGGGGGCGCTGTGTTCATCTAGCGTCCAGACCGCCGCCATAACTTCCTCAGCAGATGGGGTGACCATGAGCATGACACTCTCTAGATCGGTGATGATAGTGGGAACCTTGGAGAGGAAATTGTCGTCCTTGACGATTGCCTCTTTGGTGAAGAGGGACGAGAAGAACCGCGTCACCGCTTCCTGAATGTTATTCTGGTCGTGGATCTGAGTGCCATTGTCGTCTATGATACGATAGAGATTTAGCTGTTGTCTATGACCCCCACCCCTGACACATGCGTGGAAGAAACCAGAGTTGCGATCCCCTTCCTGTTCCCATGCAAGCCCGGCTTTTTGTTTCCAGAATTTAGTCTCGAGCTTCAGACGAGACTTGAGGATGGCTTTGGCAAGGTTTAGCGAAGCCCGAACCTTCGGGGTTTATTCCACAACGTACCGGGTTTCTGCTCTGGTGACATCATCCTCAGCGGTGCTGATCGCCTGAAAGATGTTGCCGAACGCGGCCTTGCTCCAGGAGGAAAGAGCCTTGCTGGTGGCGGAGAGTTTGGCCGCCACTCTAACCAGGGGGTCGGGGTCATCAGAGGAGCTCCAGAAGCGTTCACAACAGGGATGAACTGAGGGTAGTGTCTCCAGAAGTTCAAAAATCAGAATAATTTTTTGATGTGCTGGGAATTACTGTTGAGCTGGATGAGGAGGGGAGAGTGATCCAATTCCGTAGAGTTCAGATGAGAAAGGTTGGATATGATTCCCATATCAGCCCAGGGGTCGTTGATCAGAACTCGATCCAGACGAGAGTATTGCTGGCGATGTCCTTCCTGCATGTTGTACCAGGTAAAAGCGTTACCGAAAAAGGGGAGGTGGGTGAGTTGCGCATTGAAGATAAAGTTGTTGAATTCTTCCAAGGCCGGAAGGGGGGGGGCGGGTGGCCCCTGGACTTCTCAGAGCTGCAAGAGATTGTGTTGAAGTCTCCAAGGCAGATCCACGGAAGGTTGTTAGGGGGAAGGTGAGCGGCTAATAGTTGATCCCAATGAAGTCTACGCTCCGGAATGTCGCAGCTGCCGTAAACTGCGGAGAGAAGGGCTCGGGATCGCAGTTTCGGGTGCTCTATCCAGCACGAAAGGGTCTGCCTGGAGTCCTGAACCTGGCCGAACATGATGCCGGCAGAGAAGAAGATCCAGATGTCGTGGCATCCGGCTATAGCAGCCGCAAATCCGAGACTGAACCGAATCCCTTTAATTCTTTTCTGAGAGATTTTGGGTTCAATGACAACAAGGATGTCGATACGGTAGGTTTTAGTGAGGCTGATGATTCTATTCAGTGTCAGTTTATTCACAAGTCCTCTCACGTTCCATGAAAAGATGTTAAGCATTGAGTATGGGAAAGGGGTCTGGGTTGTGGAGCTTCACAGCTGACCTCGTGGTGGTCCTTGCTGGATGCTGTCCTTGTTTGTTCTTGCCCTTCTTCTTGTGGGGTTTGTTAGTGTTATTTTGTCTTCTGGAGGGTTAGATGCAGTCCCGGTGAGGGCAACAAGACTTCTCCTGTGTTTTTCCGTCCTCGTATAGTCGACCGCGTTTTTGGATCCAACGGAGTCAGCAAGGGCACTCATCGGATTGTTGGGATCTAAGAATCCTGCTTCCTCCGTTTGTCGAATCCTATCTGTGATCTCTAGATCCATTGCGCATTGGGTGGCTTTGGCGGTATCTAGCGAGGTTGGTTGGATGTCACCTGTCTCTGGCTCTGTGAGACACGTGGCTTTGATCCCTCCTCGGTGCTCAGGGCCTTTGTGTTAGGAGTCCCGATGCTGGCAAGGAACGGACTGCTGGAAGGAGTGATGGACGTTGACTTATCTGCTGGATCTCTGCGCTTAAGGATGATAACCGCCATGGGGGGGTTCACTTGTGTCTCTACTTCGTTGGTGATGTCTTCCATGCTCAGAGCTTCAAATCTGTTAGTGGTGGATATCAGGTTAGATTTTGGTGTGGTGGGACTGCCATGTGAGGGAGGGGGCGAGGTGACCACTCGGGTTAAATCTGTGCTATCTTCAAATCTGAGATGTGAGTTTGAGGGTGGTTTTGATTGAGGCAAGTCCTTCTGTTGTTTCTGTGGGTTTATGTACTTGCGGCTTATATCTTTTTTTTGTCTCAACTCCGGATGAGCTTGATAGCAGAATTTGGTGAGGTGCCCTCTGATGTGACAATGATTGCAAAACATGACATTGTTGTCATAGATAAGTGGCTGGGTATGGGTTTGCTGCCCTAATTCAATGTTAATGAATTTAGAAAGTTCTTTGGATGTGTCGAGTTCTATGCAGACTTTAGCGTAGTTGGCTCTGGTGAGATTCCTGGTTTCCTCTGCCATGGCCACGAAGGTGCCAAACGAGTTGACAATCCTTTTGAGCACCGCGAGGATGAGGCAGATCAGGGGGGTTAGGTAGAGTGACCCAATTTGCCACTATGGGTGACTCTTCTCTAGGGTTGAGGGTCTGTGACCATCTGACTACTTTTATAGTTTTGGAGTCTACCTTGCTGGTGCCGTAGATGAGGGCAATTTTTTGATCTTCTTCTGTAGAAAGAAGTAACAAAATGCTTTTGGGGTCCAAGGGTGCCACTCTGTATGCTGATGTGAACTTCCATTTGGCGATATGTTCTTGGACTTTGGCTAGTTTAGGGCAGCCCGAAGAGAATTGGAGAACGAAGGTGAAGGAGAACCTCTGGTGTAGAGAGGACAGGTCAGTATCGGAGAAATGGATCGATAAGGGCTGACCCTCTGTCGGTGGGGGGTATTCAATCTCGTAGAGCGTAACATCTGGAATGATCGGACGCTGCTAGCCAGCGCGGTCAAGTCTCACCATGTCGGCAAAAGAGACCGAAGGGGTAGATCCAGAAGGGGAAACCGCTCGAGGACGGGGGAGGGTGGGGGGCCATCGATGGAGGAAGAGCGCCCGGGGGTACCAAAATCTACTGCTTCGAGTGTTCCTGGCAGCCCTGCGAGCGTAGCAGCTTGCAAGGGGACAGAAGGGGGAGGGCCATGCGGGAGAAACCCAACTATAGAGGGGTCGCTGCCCGGAGGACACAGAATCTGTCCGTCGGTCGCCAGAGAGGGAGTACGACCGGGCGCAAGAGAGAGGCCGGGGTCGCCGTTCTCAGGACCAGGAGCTGGGAGAATCGGCTGATCAGAGGGCGCATGGGGGGGTGACCCCCCGGGCGCATAGGAGAGAGCGCTCTGTGGCAGAAAGGACAGGCCTGGCGCATAAGAGGCCTCGCGGTTCGGGCGCACAGGAGGGGACAGAGTCACCACAGGGGGCTTCTCTGGCCTGGCAGGAGTGCCTCCGGCGCTGGGCGCATGAACGGGGACGGCGTCCGGGCGCATAGATGTCCCCTCTAGCATATGAGCAAGCGGACCACCAGGCGTGGGCGCATGGACTAACCCGCCGCCGGGGCGCATAGGGAGATCCCGCTGCCTGGCATGCGCCTGGAGCGGGTAGGTGGCCGCAAAGGGCTCCGCAGGCGCATGGCCCGCTAATTGGGCGCATGTCCTAGAGAGGAGGAGTGGGAGGGCGCATGCCGAAGCAGCTATCTGAGCCGAGGACGGGAAAGGGGGATTCGAAATTCGAAAATCCTCAACGGATGAGCGGAAAGATCCATGGTTGGCGGACTGCCAGAGGGAAGGGGCTGCTGTCACAACCCGCACCCTGAAGTAAGGGTACGAGAAGTGGGTACGTCCAGCCTACGTCGCAGTGTCGGCGGCAGAACGCTGTCCTAGGTCACAACATCTAACAATATAATGCTAAGCAGTTTATACTCCCCGAATGGAGGTGACATGGCAGATTGTAACTCAATCACAACTAAGAAAGAAGATGCACGATATGATATAGAACTCAAATGAAATACAGATGATCAGAAAAGTCTAAGTCTCTAAGATAACATCTCAGCAAACATCCAGAAATACAAGTCTCAACTACTGAATATAAAAGAATATATACAATCCAGATCTCAAGAACAGAAATAAAGCCTAACTAAGCTAGTCCCAAGACAACATAAGTAAGATAAAGCCTAACTAAACTAGTCTAGGCAGTAGGGTAATGTCATCAGCTAGAGCTGAGTCCTCCTAAGAGTCCAGCTCACAAGTGTCGTCTAGGGCTGTCCCATAGAAAGTATCCACACAGGCCTCCTCCTCGTCCTCTGTAATATTTTCAACAGGTCCAGTCAGGACAGTAGCGAGCACAATACATCTCAACTGTTCATAGCAGGTTAGAAAATATAATCATGCAGTAAAGTAAGATACAGGAACTGAAAGAAATACAGTATGTAAACAGAGAGAGAACTGTAATAGAAATATCTACTATAAATAGAGAACTACAGTAGCTAGTGAGTCAGAGTACAATATAGACATGTAAATGGCATAGGATGATTCTGATGCTACACTATGGAATGATTCTGATGCTACATTACTTGGATATTATTCACATGTCCACTTCTACTCCCCCGTACCCTCAATCAATACACAAGGATCCAGCCAGGTTATGTTATAATTCATGTAACGGCCCCCGAAGGGTGGTACATGATAGTCCCATAAATGGGGATTCTCGGAAAGCCCATAAATGAGGGATTCAAGGAAGACTCTGTGATCATGAGAGTACATGTCACAAGTGATTCAATGAACCATGAAGCATAGTGATACACCATGTAAGTGAAACGCACAGAACATATAGTATCCGATGCTCCCTAAGGGGATAACATCTCAAGAAGGGATCCATATAGTACTAATCCGTGTGACCAATGTGACAGTATCAAGTAAAGTAATTTAAAGCAGGAAAATAATTCTAAACAGGATTTGAAATGATCAAAGAATTTACTCGCCTAGTATCTGAGTGTCCGGATGAAATGTACTGTCCGAGGAGAGGTGTCTGGCTCCTAATAAGAACAGCACAAGTCACAACAAGTCTAAAATGATAACAAGATGCAATTCAATGCATTCTAAATAAATCTAGGTCAATCTAGGCCAAAGTCAACTCTTGGTCAACTCTGGTCAACCTTAGAAGTCAAACTAGGTCAACTATGGTCAAACTAGGTCTAACAAGTCTAAATTAGGTCAATCTAGCCTATACTAGTCTATCAAGACTACCTAAGGCTATACAACCCTATACTAGCACCACAACTCAAAACCAACACACAATAAGTCATCGCACACATAGGGTAAACATATACATATATAGATACATACACATTACATATATATATATATATATATATATATATATATATATATATATATATATATATATATATATATATATATATATACATTACATATAGGTTATATTACATATACATTAGGAAATCATCACATATATATAGGCTACCTACATTATATATTAACTATATATATATACATTACATATATAGTAAGATAGAAGGATACAGTGGTAGAGGGGAGTGTGTATGTGTATACAAGTGAGTGAATGCCAATAGGAAAAGTGGCCTGTGAGCATAGGGTGTGTGTGTGAGTGTGTAAACAGTTTTAGAAATGTGTGTGTGTATGTGGACAGGGCTGTGAGGAAAACAGTGTGGTGTCATGGGTAAACAGAAATCAGAAAAGTTTGTGTGAGTGACTGTGTGTGTGTGTAGGTTGCACAGGAAAACAGTGAAGGGTGTGTGTTAGTTGACAGTGAGTGATATTAGGAAAAATCAGTGAGTAGTGAAAGGAAGGGAAGGAAACCAATTTCATATTCCAGTTTTCAGTCCCATATATCAATCCAAATCAATAACCCCAATAAAATATGAGACTTCTCATTAAAATCAGTTCAGTTTTTAATTGAATACTTCAAATCCCCATTTCGAAATCAATACACAACTAATCCATTCCAAAATCGACCCACAGCTAGAATATATGTAGGTACAACATAATTGGGTCTTAACATTCATTAATAATATCTAATTAAGTTAATTTTGGTGTCAAAGTTCAAGTTTAGAAAACTGGAAATACAAGGAATTAACACTTGATATCAGAAAATTAGGTAACAGGAAATGATGTATCAAATCATGCTAAAATAGGAAAACAGAGGTTGGTAATGCAAATATAACTTGTGTTCGTGTCTCAGAGTCCAATACGTGTCCACCACAATGACACAAACGTGTCAAATTCAATTAAACCCAAAAGCAACACAAACTGGACACTGCACAGTATATTGTCTCGTGCACGAGTGCACGCGGGTCGTGCTCGTGTCACAGGCAAAACCAAGCCTCGTGCTCACAACCCTAGGTTTGCCTAGGATAGGTCTTCGTGTCCAACACCCTGTATCGTGTCCACAGGTGTCGTGTCCAGAGTTCTAGAGCCGTATCAGTGGCCCTAAATCTCGTGTACAGTGTTAGTGCAAATCTAGTGCACGAGTTCGTGCTCGCTCGACACGACACGAGGACACATGAGACTTGGGGAGGGCCTTGTCAGTGACTGCCCCCACCCACGTGTCAAGTGGTTCGTGTCGAGTTGCCATGTCCAAGGAGAATTTGCCTCCGAGTAGCAGGGCAAATCTATGCGGCTAGAACGTGCGTGTTTGTGTCCAGATCTCGACACAACATGACACTAATTTTAGCTCAGTCCAACAGAAATCCATAAGCCATACAAAAACAATAATTTCTATTTAAACACTTTCCTAAAAACAGATCGAAATCCTCTTTTGGGGTATTTCCTCGAACACCTAGGTATAGGGATTGATACGTGTCCAAATAGGACACGAATTTGACACAAAATCCTACAAAAATCTAGGGTTAGCTAGGGGACACCCAGATCTAGGCTAATATACAATAATAACAGCAATTTCAATAAGTTTTGAAGGAATTACCTATAGGTGTCAAAAACCAAAGAAAGCTCCAAAGAGGGGTGTTCTTCTTGATGGCCAAACTTTACCAAATTGTTAACAAACTGAAAATAAATTACACAAACAGCAAGAAAACCTAAATTAGAATCTATTGCAATTTGTTTGAGGGAAAAAGGAATTAAATTGGATTTTCTATGAATTTCTAAAGATGGAGCATACCTCTCTTTCCAAATGTGAACTTTCTAAAGGAGGCTAACCTAATAGAAGAGACTACTTATAGGGGGGTTACCAATATGGCCGGCCAAGCTAGGTTAGGGTTAGGGTTTACATGGTGTGGGCTATGGGCTTTTATGGGCTTAAGTCATTAATCATGACTTGTGAAGTCATAAGCCATTTATCAAAACTCTATTCTAATTGCTATTTCCAATTTGGTTCTAATGACTAGGATATGATTAACTTAAACCAAACTAGGGTTTTAATAATCTAACCAAGTCACTAAAACTAGGGTTAGCTTCTAGGGTAGGCTTCAAAGTCAACACTCACTACTAAAATAACCTAGATTAGCGACGTCAGGAGACGTCGCTAAATACAGGAAATACGTCGCTAACAATGATTTGCGACGTATTTAGCGACGAAAAACCTACGTTGCTTATAGGCAAGTCGCAGATGGCAATTTAGTCGCCAAACGTCGCTATTTGCGACGTGTAGTTAATTGTTGCTAGACGTCGCAAAATGAGCGACAGATAGCGACGTATAAGTACGTCGCCAACATTGCGACGTAAAGCGACCACTAGCGACGCTTCAAAAGTTTATAAATGATGACGAGGCATGGCATCCACGTGGCCACGTGGGCAACGTAGCGACGTATATTAGCGACGTCGAACGACGTAACGTCGCTAGTTAGCGACGTATAGCGACATCTGTGTGACGTCGCAGTACGTCGCAGAACGTCGCTATACGTCGCTAATATAAAAAAAATTTAAAAAATATATAATTGATATTTTTGTTATGCTGTGTGTCTGTGTTTACAGTGTGTGTGAAGTGCAGTGTTCGAACCATCGACAGTTTCGCTTACTGTTGTATGTTTTATCTTTGATAGAAAGAGCAACAGTTCAGGGTGCACTTCTCAGAGCTTCCTCTTCATGTCCTTCACCTTCTCGGGAACCTTTACGACGTCCGAGAAAGTGAAGGTCGTGAAAATGAAGCTCTCAGCGATGCCTACATGATACGTCGCTAAACGTCGCAAGCCAGCGACGTAAATTATACTACGTCGCTGAACGTCGCTACTCAGCGACGTATAGCGACGTGTAGCACAAGACGTCGCTATATGCAATTATCAGCGACGCGTATTTCCGCCGTCGCTAATATACGTCGCTATTTAAGCATATTTTAGTAGTGACTAGTCAAAGTCTAGAATAACCCCTAATTAAATTATACCAAAAATCATATAAATTCTAATAAATCTCAATAATTCACAATAATTCCAAATAAACCCCAAAAATTCAAAATGACCAAAATAACTCCATACTAGAAATATGGTAGTGACAGCTGCCATGGCTGCGACCGGGGTAAGGGGTGCTGACGACGAGGCAGGAACTGGAAACTCCGCCAACCTCTTTCCGGCGGTGGTAGCAACCACTGCGTCGATGCAGCGCTAGAGGAAAAGAAGCAGATCCACAGGCCAGCTTCAGACCGGGAGAGGGGGAAGAGCTCCAAGGATGGAGGGTGCCGGTCCCTGTCTGGCGGGCGGCTGGATGGGGGGTCCCCGATGCTGCGGTCGCCGAGGGTGGCGGGGGAACCTGCGGTGCTCGCGAGCAAAGGACGCAAGGATTCTGCCGAGGGCGGCCTCTGCAGAAACCCCTAGAGGGCGACCGGCGGGAGAAGGGGAAAGGCGAGCGGGGGACATGGAGGAGGAGGAGGGAGGGCGACCGGACGGTCACTAGCGGCAGTTCGACTATGCCGGTCGCGAGGGAGATGAGCGGGAAAAAGTGATCGGAAAGCACGCTGCCATCAAAGAGAGTCAATATATATATATATATATATATATATATATATATATGTATATATATATTGAATATATATATATACATATATATATATATATATATATATATATATATATATATACCTGAAGGAGATGAACTTGCGACAGAGGCGCTATCTAGAATTGATCAAGGACTACGACTTGACGATCGACTACACGCCTAGCAAAGGAAATGTAGTGGCCGATGCATTGAGCATAAAATATATAGCCTCGCTATCCATCAACAAAAGCCTACCGTGGGAGTTAGATAGGTATTGAACTCCAGGTTCGATTCGTGGGAGCTAGCATACCGCCGTTGCAGCTAGAATCGTGCTTGTTAGAGAAGATCATGTCCGCACAGAAGGATGATCCTTACTTGAAGAAAATACGGGATCTTGTATCAATGGGTAAGGCGGCCGACTTTGTAGAAGACGAGGCAGGAGTGTTACGGGTAAAGGGTCGACAATGCATCCCAGAGGGCTTAGAACTGAGAAAGAAAATATTGTCGAAGGTATACTACTCAAAATATTCCTTGTATGCCGGTAGCACGAAAATGTATAAGGACCTCCGCACATTCTTTTGGTTGCAGGGCATGAAGAAGGATGTAGAACTCTTCATGTCGCAGTGTATGACATGTCAACAAGTTAAAGTAGAACACCAGAGGCCAGACGAAGAGATGTAAAATATTGCCATACTAGAATAGAAGTGGCAGAACATAACCACAGACTTTTTTGTGGGCCTGTCGAAGATGCCACGGGGAACATTGCCATCTGGGTCATCATCGACCAACTAACCAAGTTAGCACATTTCATCGCCATCAAAATTACTTGGAGCGTCGATCGATTGGCTCAGATCTAACTTAACGAGATAGTATGGCTGGATGGAGTTCCAGTATCCATCATCTCTGATCGAGATGGATGTTTCTTATCACGCTTCTGGAAAAGCCTTCAATCGGCCATGGGGAGTAAGTTAAAGATTAGCTCTGCTTACTGTTGGGTTTGGGTCTTTTTTAAAGTAAATTTTAGTCCCACATCGGCTAGACCAAAGGAGTTGTATCTTTATATATTAGCTTTGCTAGTTTAGAGATGCACATGTGGTTTGGAGGTGCACATGGGTGTACCATGTGGGGTTAATTTTCTAATAGGAAAAAGGCTAAATCAATAATTGAAAGCATTCATGCTTTTTGCTCTTGGGAAATTTATTTCTATGGGAGGGGCTTAGCGACTCGGACTCGGACTCGAACTCAGACTCGGGCTAGGGCTCATGGGCTCATGAGGCATAATATGGCATTTTGTTGGCACACTTTGCACTTAGCACGACAGTATCGTCGCTAGGCGCATAGTGCGCTTAAGTTGCGCTCGTTGTGCGAGCCACTTGCGCTGCCAGGCGCACGGACAGGTTGTGCGCAGCTTGCTCACAGGTTACGCCGGGTGCGTTGGTTGTGCACGTTACGCAAGTGGCGCACGTTATGCGAGTGGCGCAAGGTGGCGCAGGTCGTGCAGGTTGTACAGTGGCACAAGGTGCGAAGTGCGTGCAGTGGCACAGGTTAGCGCAAGTGGCTCAGTGCGCAGTATACAAGGCGCACAGGGTGCCAGAGTGGCGCAACTTGCTTCAGATCGTGCCTGTACATGATCTGAGCGGTTACTGCACGTTCGGAGTGGTTATTACCATATCCCGAATGTTGTGCTAATCGGGCAGTTGCTATTCGGGCCTATATAAGGTCTCCTCTCTCTCACAGGTAGATATAGAATATAGAACATATTCAGAGAGTTAAAAAAGTTTACAAGTGTTTCTTAACACGAGTAAATAGAGCCTATGAGAGAGAAGAGAAGATTTGCACTAGCATTGCTTTTACACGGGAGTCTGTGTACGATCCGAGGAGTCAGAAGAGCAGAAGTGTTCCAAAGTTCTCCGACGAACTTACTGGTTCCTGGAAGCTATTCGTGTGGGGCAAATATAGCTTTGAGAAACGGTGATCATTCACCCCAGCAGGCCATCTTCGATCTTTCGCCTGTTATCTTCTTCGCTGCTGTGATTACGAAATCTTCTTAGATTCTTGTGTATTATATGCTATTGTGGATTATGAAATCTTTTCAGATTCTTGTAATATAATAACGAGATCTTCTTAGATCTTTGTTATACTTGCACAACCTTTCTTGAAGTGTTGTGTTAGAATATTGTTCTTACAATTGTTTCAAATTCACAGTTTTCTATCGAAAAATTATGCCCCGGCACTAACAATCTCAAAGCTATATTGCTACGATGGAAGACTTTAATGCTTCACTCCTCAATACTGACTTTTGTAAGTTAGAAAAGTTTGATAGAGAGCATTATCAAGTCTGGAAGAGGAAGGTTTATCTCACTCTTCAACTAAAAGACATTGATCATGTGCTTCTTGAAGAGGAATCTACTGTTCCAGATACTGGATCTGCTGCTGCAATCGCGACGGCTACTAAACATCATGCCAAGTAGAGAAGGAAAAATAGCATTTGCATGCTGCTTATCCTGAATGCTATGGAGGATTCTCTAGCAGAATCTTACAATAAAAAACTAATTACCAGAGACATATGGGAGTCTCTGGAGAATCTGTACGAAGAAGACAAGAACAGGAGCAGGGTATTTGTGGTTGAAAAATATCACAAATGGCTCTTTGAGGACGAGAAGTCCATGTTACCGCAGGTAAAAGAATTTCTAAAGCTGCGACAAAAGTTAGAAGACGAGGCGATGCCACTCCCTGACAAGTTTGTTGTTGGAGGGATTGTCTCAAAGCTCTCAGTTGGGTGGAGTAAGTTCTATGGAAACATGCATAGGAAGAAGCTTGAGATCAGCCTTGAAGATCTCTCGCAGGAAATTTATGTTGAGGACCAGGTGCGGGCTCAACTCAAGGTGGACTCACTATCCAAGCAATTGTCTAATGCCAATATGGTTCATACCGAGGAACCAAGGGGAAAACAGGCGGCTTCCCACCGCAAGAAGAAGGACCCTGACAATCTGAAAGTCAAGGGAACTTCTTTCAAGCAAAAGAAGCCAAAGTCTCAGATGCCTTGCTTCAAGTGTGGCAAGAAGGGCCACTTCAAAAGTGAATACAAAGCAAAGACCAAGCAATCAGAGCAAGGAGAGCCTAGTAAGGTATCTATGATCACTGACGTTGTTGCTATGATTGTGCAGGTTGATGCAGTAAGGACTGACTCTGACTGGTGGGTAGACACTGGAGCTTTCTGCCATGTCTGTTCTAGTAAGGAGTGGTTCACCATCTACACACCTACTTCTGAAGTGGTTATGATAGCGAACTAGGCACAAGCTGAAGTGGTCGGGATCGGGATGGTGGTATTGAAACTGACTTGGGGAAGTCTCTGACGCTTTAAGGCGTGAAGCGCGTACCTGCTATCGCTAAGAACCTGATCTCAGAAGGCCTACTATGCAACACAGGCCTCAGGATGGACATCAATGCTAGCCAGATGGTGATGTCTATTTAGGAAACATATTTCGGGAAAGTTTTTTATGCCGAAGGGATGTTCAAAATTCAGCTTGTGAATCAGTCCAATGTAATTAATGTAATTAATAAAATTACTCCTTCTACTTATACTCTTGAGTTGTGGCATAATAGGCTAGGACATGTTCATTATAAACGAATAAATAGAATGTCTAGTCTAGGACTTATCTCCAAGTGTAGGGGTAAGGTAGAGAAATGTGAAGTTTATGCTCAAACGAAGATCACAAGAAAACCCTTTCTTCGGGTTAATCGAAGTACAGATCTTCTGGAGTTGGTACACTCCGATATCTGTGACTTCAAACAGTTCTTTACAAAGGCCGGGATAAAGTATTTTATAACCTTCATCGATGACTTCTCAAAGTATGCGTTCGTCTACTTGCTGAAAGCTAAAGACGAAGCATTCGAGAAGTTTAAGGAGTTCAGAGCCGAAGCTGAGCGACAGACTGGACAACAACTCAAAAGAATAAGAAGTGATCGAGGTGGGGAGTACAGGTCTCATAAATTAGCATCGTTCTGCAAATAATATAGAATTGTCAATGAGACTACGGCTCTATACTCTTCTCAATCAAATAGAGTAGCAGAGAGAAAGAACAGAACGTTAACAGAAATGATTAACTCAATGTTGTTGACTGATAGTCTTCCTAAGTGCTACTGGGGAGAAGCTGCATTGATGGCCACTTTTATTCTAAATAGAGTGCCTCATGCAACTTCAGATGTTACTCCTCATGAACTCTGGTTCAAGGTTAGACCTAACATGAATGTCATTCGAGTGTGGGGGTGTCTGGCATATGTCAAGCTTCCAGATCTGAAGATTCAGAAGCTTGGGACAAGGACTACTAAGACGATCTTCTTGGGGTATGCAGAGAAGAGTGATGCTCGGAGATTTCTTGATATTGAGTCAAATCATATCATTGAATCTCGCGACGCAGAATATTTTAAAAACAAATTTGCAAGGCACAAGAATATTGTTCTTGCGGATGTACCGAAGAACAATGAGGGTGCACAAGAAATTGAAGTCTTCAATGAAGATGTGGTCCAAGAAGATGTTATTGTGGAAACAATGATTGAACCAGAATAAGCTGAACCGTCAGCTAAGCGTATGAGGAGGTCGAGGGATTTCGGAAGTGACTTTGTCACCTATCATGTGGAAGCTGATCTGCTTACCTATGATGAGGCGATGAAGACCAGAGACGCAGTTTTCTGGAAGGAGGTGATTGACAATAAAATTGATCCTATCACCTCAAATAACACTTGGGTGTTGGTTGATCTTCTTGAAGGAGCAAAACCCATAGGATACAAATGGATCTTCAAGAAGAAGATGAAAACAGATGGAACTATTGACAAGTTCAAGGCTAGGTTGGTAGCCAAGGGGTTTTCTTAGAAGCAGGAGATTGACTACTTTGACACGTATGCTCTAGTAGTCCGGATGACCACCATCAGAGTGTTGATCGCTCTTGCAGCAATACATAAAATGGTGATACATCAGATGGATGTAAAAATGGCTTTCCTTAATGGCGAGCTGACCGAAGAGATATACATACAACAGCCAGATGGATTTGTCCTCAAGGGTCTTGAAGACAAAGTCTGCAAGTTGGTAAAATCTTTGTACGATCTTAACCAGGCTCCCAAGATGTGGCACAAGAAATTTGACAAAGTTATAAGGTCAAATAGCTACATGGTCAGCGAGACGGACAAGTGTGTTTACACGAAGTTCGCTGATGGAAGAGGTGTGATCGTTTGTCTATACGTGGACGACATGCTTATCCTAGGTACGGATATGAGCTGTGTCACGGAGACAAAGAAATTTATCTCGAGCAAGTTCAGTATAAAGGACTTGGGGGAAGCTGATGTGATCTTAGGGATCAAGATCATCCGGACAGACACTGGACTAGCGCTGTCACAGTCTCATTATATTGAGAAAATGATCACTCATTATGGGTATCGGGATCTTCGAGGGATCGATACGCCGTACAGGAGTAATCTGAAGCTGAAGCCTAATTCAGGGAAAAGCGTCAGGCTGTTGGAGTATGCAAGCGTAATCAGGAGTTTGATGTATGCTGCTACTGCCACAAGGCCTGATATAGCTTTCGCCATGGGACTGCTATCATTTTACGAGCAACCCAGGTGTTAAACACTGGAAAGCTGAGAAACGAGTTATGAGATATCTTAAGAAGACTCAGACATATACACTGTGCTACAGCAGAGATCCGCCGGTAATGGAAGGCTTCAGTGATGCCAGCTGGTGCTCAGAGGTGGAGAGCGAGAGGTCTACAGGTGGATTCATTTTCACAATGGGTGGAGCTGCTATATCATGGAAGTCGAAGAAGCAGACTATGCTCTCGCGGTCATCCATGGAATCTGGGTTCTTTATACTTGATACCGCAGCCGAGGAAGCAGCATGGCTTCGGGAGCTCATATATGATCTTCCAGTAGTTGGGGCACAAATACCGGCGATACCGATATACTGCAACAACCAGATGACTGCGACGGTGGCATCAAATGACCTCTTCAACGGGAAGAAGAGGACTGTGCGGTTGAAGCACAGGGTAGTACACGATCTTATCAAGAGAGGTGTTATTATAGTGATTGATATTCGGAGTCAGGAGAACCTGGCGGATCCGTTCACCAAGGGCCTCAAGCGCCAGCTGGTCGATGATACAGCTTGTAAAATGGGTTTGAAGGCATTCTGATATTGTATTATTGTATTCCTACCATAAAGTTTTATGCTAATAGTTCAAAGAGAAATCTACTAGGCATCTAGCTTTTGGTTCAAGGGAGGACCACTAATCGAAAGAATACCAGGAACGGTGGGTACATGTTCTATTGGGCTTGGAGAGGTTTCGGACCTATAACCACTGTTGTCTACTGTTGTTTTCTACGAAAAATGAATCCTGTGGGAAGGTTGGCTTAAATGCCTTAATGAGTTCACATGCAGAGTGAATGCCTGGTGTGTATTACAGGAAGCACGGTAGAACAGCAGAACAAGGAGTAAAACTCTATGCTACTGTGGGGTGACTCCACCATAAGGTACCCATGTATGGGGTAATGCCTCGGCTTTGCTAGCCAAGTCACAGCGATGTAGCACCGCAAATAGGCAGTTAGCCTAATGATGTATGTTAAAATAAAGAGGGGTGTAGTCAGCACTACAAAGAGGAGGAGTTCTTCATGTTACAGTGGCACAACACCACTGTCACTCCCCAATCCTGGAATACGTATTTTAATACGTAAACTGATAAATTATATTTACCTTGAATTTATACGATATTTATTATGCAATATTTCTTCATGCATTTCCCAAAAATATTCGACAAAATATTATTTCCTAATTTATTTTCTGCATTTGGGCCTACAATTTTGGCTCATTTGGGTAACCTATTCTTGGTTCACCAATGGTTCATCATGAAACCTTTGGTTCATCATGAACCCATGGGTCCAAGATCTTTATATATAACTCATTTCATTCTCTCTCCTCTCATTTACTTCCTCTCATTTATTTCCTCCACCAACCAAGGCAAGTACCAACTTGCTCAAGAGATGGATCCATAATTTTGTCAATGATTTCTTACAAAACTATTTGCCAAAACATGTTCTTCTCTTCAATCTATACTAGTTTAGAACATAGAAATTTCTATTTTGAAGCCTTGGTTTTTGTAGATCTAAGTTTTAATCATTTTTGGATTTTCTTGGTTTGATCTATTTTCGTTGGGGTTTTGTGGGTTTTGATGCTTCCATGTGGAAGAGAATTCTATTTCACCCAAGATGGAACTTTAGAAATCCGGATTTGGAGTTCGGATGGCCAAGTTGTGATGCTTTGAAGCTTTGGGTTCATCCATGGTGTTCTTGTTGTTTGGAAAAGACAGAGAGCAGTGTGCTCCTGTTTGAGCACGCTTCCTATTGGAAGCGTGTCTTCCCTTGAGTTTGTGTAACTTTTTACGCAGCTCTTCCCTTGAGTTTGCGTGACTTTTCACGCAGCTCTTCCCTTGAGTTTGCGTGACTTTTCACGCAGCTCTTCCCTTGAGCCTGCGTGACTTTTCATGCAGCTCTTTCCTTGAGCCTGCGTGACTTTTCATGCAGCTCTTCCCTTGAGCCTGCGTGACTTTTTATGCAGCTATTCCCTTGAGTTTGTGTGACTTTTCACGTAGCTCTTCCCTTGAGCCTGCGTGACTTTTCAGCAGCTCTTCCCTTGAGCCTGCGTGACTTTTCACGCAGCTCTTCCCTTGAGCCTGCGTGACTTTTCACGCAGCTCTTCCCTTGAGTTTGCGTGACTTTTCACGCAGCTCTTCCCTTGAGCCTGCGTGAATTTTCACGCAGCTCTTCCCTTGAGTTTGCGTGACTTTTCACGCAGCTCTTCCCTTGAGCCTGCGTGACTTTTCATGCAGCTCTTCCCTTGAGTTTGCGTGACTTTTCACGCAGCTCTCCTCTTGAGCCTGCGTGACTTTTTACGTACGCTGCCTTGAGTGAGCCTGCGTGACTTTTTCACGCACGCAGCTTCCCTTGAGCATGTGTGCTTTTGTGCGTACGCTTTTGATATTTCATCAGATATTATATGCCCATTTTATATCCTTACGCCTTTTGTCCCGAGCATGATATGAGCACTAATAAGATCTCGGTAAACAAGTGTTCCTACCTGATATATGTACCTGAATGTCCCAGTTCTTGTTCATGCTCGACAAAAGACTCGTAACTCCATGTGACATATTTGCAATGATGCATTACACTAATGAGGGTAGCACATGTTTATATATTGATTGACATGGATCCTCTTTGGGGTACTCGTACTAAAGTACGACTTTAGGAGGATAATCATGCAGGACACAGCATGTGAGTCCAAGATTTTACCTAGGGTTAAATTAGGCAACTAAACATACTAGATGCATGGGGAGGGCAAAATCCTGAGATCGTGTTACACCAACCGCCTTGAGATATTGTCTCGACGCGCCGGCTGGTCTCCACGGATACTGTGTCATCTGCAACGAGTGGATGACTGTATCCGATTAATTCCTACTATATATTATATGTTTTAGCAAGGTGGCCTTACGAGGGACCTGTGCTCAATCATACCTGTCTACGCGAACCCCTGGGTGGGCTAGCCTTGCTGGAAAGATACGATCTGAGGATTTTCTAAATAACATGATGCGAGGATAATCTCGTCCCACTAGAAACTCGTAGACTTGATTGGCCGTGAAAATGACTTGCTTGTATCCTATTACCTTTCGTGAATAACTGAGGGAAGCGGACTGTCATGGTACGTGATCCAACCCATGTTCTTGTTTGATTGTTGGGTTGGTTATCGTACTATAATCGGTTGTGGACCGAAGTTATGAACGGAAGACTTATTCTGGTTGTGAAGTGCTACTTCTGTGAATGACTGAGGAACATGGTCTATCATGGTGCATGATCCAACCCATGTTCTTGTTTGATTGTTGGGTTGGTTATTGTGCTGCGATAGGCTATTGACCGAAGTCACGATCAGGAGATTTTAATGTTTATACCTTTTTAACTTATGTGAAAGTTATAGAGTACGATACGTCCCGACTTCATGTGGCACCTTTTGTCCTTGTTTGGTTGTAAGGGTGCCATATGGGTTCGAGGATGTTGCGCTACCCTATAATAGTTGCATAAGTATTACTATTATCAATCATTCTATTATCTGGGTTTTTAATCTTAACTCTTGTGCCCCTTTGGCGGTACTTGCTATTCGGGACTGACCCCGCTGGTTTTGTTTGGCCAGATCTCGTAGCAGAGCCGGAGGACACGATCTTCCTCCCTGACATCCATGGTGCATACTAGGAGCACGGCGGTTTGGGGACTCGAGTGGGTTTCTTCTCCACCACTCCTGCTTATATTTTGTGCGGCATTTAGCCACCGGCACCTGTTAGCCGGATTACATGATATTTTGTGTCAGTACAGAATTGTAAATAAACAGACTGCAGCTGTGTATAATTTTGTACTCCTGACTCTCTGAGATAGCTAAATTATAAAGCTAGTCTCTCATGATCATTTTAATGAAGCGTCGGGGACGCCTTACTGCTTTATCTTTAATGTTCATTTATTTGCTGATGTGATTTGATTGATTGAGACATAGAACTCTGTGGGACCATAGGAGACTTGATTGTAACATGTACCCCCTAGTCTCTCGACAGCCACGATCGCCGTATGACGTTACGTACCTCATATGGAGTAGCTGGCCTAGTCCGTCTCCGTATTTCGGTACTGGGGCGTGACAAGGTTTTAGTGGTGGCCCATGCAGGTCTGATTTTCAGACTTATGGGGTATTACGAATTATTAGGAGTCTCAATCAAAACTTGTTCCCCTTGATATTCCGTTTCGAATTTTCTGTCCTTGTCTTGATCTCTAACCTGACTTGCATCCTCGAAATCTTCCTCGTTCGGACTTGATAATCTTATATCTTTCTCTATTGGGGTGCTTCATTCTCAGTAGCGGGTGAGGCCCATGAGGAAGAGCAGCAAGAGCATGGCTCGACTGGGCAGCAATAGGGGAGAGAACCTTCCCCAGGGCGGGCACAAGCAGAAGTGGAACCAGAGGCAGTGCAGTCGCAGGTTATTAAAACTCCTGCAGCACCAGCAGCGACGGCAGTACCAGACGCCGTAGCACTCCTGGAGATCATCCGGGGGTTTCTTGTCACTAACCAACAGCAACAGACTCAGCAGCAGGAGCAGAACGTGTTGCTGAACCAAGGGATTCAGTTAGCCCTTGAGAGGAGTGCCGGGGTTGACTCGGTAGCATCAAGAAAGTTCCGTCGCTTGAACCCGAGGTATTTTGATGGCACGGAGGATGCCATCACTGCGGATGCATGGATTCAAGACATTGAAGCCATTCTTGTGGCAGCCAAGGTTCCAGATGATAAAAAGGTTGATCAGGTCAAACTGGTACTTCAGGATCTTGCCCGCGACTGGTGGGCATCAGAAAAAGTTGGTACAAGACGCCATGTTCGTTGGACCACCTTCATTGAAAGATTCAAGGCCAAGTATTTTGGCGTAGTAGCTCGATATGAGCTCCAGCAGAAGTTTATCAGTCTCAAGCAAGCAGGCAAGACCGTAGATGGGTATGCAGCAGAGTTCTGCAGATTGTGTCGTTTTGCCCCAGCAATAGTGGCAACGGAGCCAGAGAAAGCTATGAGGTTCCAGCAGGGACTTCATTTGGAACTATTACAGCTTGTGGAAGGACACGACTACCAGACGTTTGACGTTGTTTTGACGGCCGCTCGAAGGTACGAGCTTACCCAGCAGAGGTTGGCATCGAGGACAGGAGGTCAGAAGAGATCTCATTCCCAGGTTGGAGGAGGAGCAATACAGCGAACGTCGGCACCAACACCCGGTGTACGTATTCATGATACAGGAGCGCCACGGAGGACGACCGTGTCAACTAATACAACGCCAGTTCGGCATCAGCAGCCGAGGAACCAACAACAGCGTCAGGGAGCACCCCAGGGCTGTAGATTCTGTGGGAAGGTAGGGCACACGAGGGAGGTGTGCCGGTCAGCGAATGGCTTATGCTCGAGGTGTGGTACTTCAGACCACCGTATCTCCACTTGTCCTGTGATGCAGAGGCCAGGAGGGCCAGCTCAGCAGTTTCCAGCATTGCCAGCTCTGGTGGCAACCCCGAGTGGAGGGCCAGTATTAGCAGTAAGGCCCCTAGCCCAGCGTCTACCAACGCAGGCACAGATGTTCCGCCAGGCACAGGAAGCCGAAGGCCCTCAGTGGCAGTAACAGCATGGTCGAGGAAGGCCGCAACAAGGGGCTCCGCGAGGCCAGGCTCTCACATTGACCTTGGGAGAGGCTCTAGCGTCTAGTAACGTGGTGGCAGGTAAAATTCTCGTCACCTTATTTTCCGCTGTAGCATTATTTGATTCAGGCGCTACTCATTCATTCATCTCTGCATAATATGCTATACGGATTGGATTAGAGTTTGAGACATTACCGGAGAGGATGGATATACTCACCGACAATGGGCTCGTAGAAGTTAGTAAAGTGCGCTTTTTATGTCCGGTGGAGGTGTGTGGGCATTTACTGCCCGCATCATTGATTGAATTCCCTATGGGGAATTTTGATGTCGTTCTTGGCATGGACTGGTTGAGAGACAGTCATGCGATAATTGATTGTAGAGGAGGTAGGGTCATATTCAGCGTTCCCGGGATGGAGCAGTTCATCTTTACTCGAACCTTAAAGAATCAGGCCGGAGGCGTCATCTCAGCAGCAGTGTCAGAGCCAGGACAGATTCCGAGAGTGGTCGAAGATTTTCTTGATGTCTTCCCTGATGAGCTCCCAGGGATACCCCCAGTCAGAGAGGTAGAATTTAGCATTGAGTTGAACCCTGGAACGAGGCCTATTGCAGACAGAGTTTACAGAATGTTGCCGTCAGAACAGGATAAGTTGTATCAACATGAAGAAGAGTTGAAGTCTAAGGGATTCATCCGAGACAGTAAATCGTCCTGGGCCATGCCAGTGATTCTAGTTCCCAAGAAGGATGGGTCGACGAGGATGTGCATCGACTGCCGCAAGCTGAATGCAGTAACAGTGAAGAATAAGTACCCACTACCAAGGATTGATGACCTGTTTGACTAGTTAAGCAAGGCCAGCGTCTTTTCCAAGATCGATCTTCGGTCAGGATACTATCAAGTAAGAGTCCGGGAGCAAGACATACCGAAGACAGCATTCAGATCTAGATATGGGCATTATGAGTTTTTAGTAATGCCCTTTGGACTAACCAACGCCCCCGCAGTATTCATGGATTTAATGAACTGCATCTTTCTGCCATATTTGGATAAATTTGTGGTGGTGTTCCTAGATGACATTCTTGTCTACTCCAGCAGTGAAGAGGAGCATGATAAACATCTTAGGACTGTCTTACAGACATTGAGGGAGCATCAACTTTATGCGAAGCTGGACAAGTGTGAATTCTGGTTAGATCACATTTCGTTCCTGGGGCATATAATTTCTAGGGCAGGAGTGTCAGTGGATCCGAAGAAGATTGAGGCCGTAGAGCATTGGACAGTCCCGAGAACGGTTGCAGAAGTGCGAAGTTTCTTCGGATTAGCTGGTTACTACAGAAGGTTCGTGGTGGACTTTGCCAAGATCTCTGTGCCCTTAACGCGTTTGACGCACAAGGACGTAGAGTTTGTTTGGTCAGCTAGCTGTCAGGCATCATTTGTAGAATTGAAGAAGAGATTGATCTCAGCCCCGATCTTGACGCTTCCAGTAGGAGCGGGAGGTTTTACAGTATATTGTGACGCATCTGGGAAGGGTCTTGGATGTGTATTGATGCAGCACAGAAAGGTGATAGCATATGCGTCTCGACAGCTTCGAGACCGTGAGAAGAATTACCCGACTCACGATTTGGAGTTAGCAGCTGTGGTATTTTCACTCAAGTTGTGGAGGCATTATTTATACGGAGATCGGGTAGAGATCTATACTGATCATAAGAGTTTGAAATACGTATTCACGCAACGAGATTTGAACATGAGGCAAAGAAGATGGTTTGAACTACTGAAGGATTTTGACTTAGATCTTTAGTATCATCCAGGCAAGGCGAATATAGTTGCAGATGCACTGAGTAGGAGAGACAGTGCCTTTATCTTGACCTCGCAGAAGCATATTTTAGAAGACCTTTAGAGTATGGGAATCGAAGTAGTTTTGCCAAGGGATATAGAAAGAATGACCAGTATGCAGATTCAGTCAACCTTAGTAGAGAGAATAAGGGCAGCACAAGCAGGAGATCCACAGATCCAGAAGTTGCGGTCGGAGTGTGAATCAGGCCGTAGGAAGGAGTTAGTGATTCATGAAGATGGTACGCTCAGGTTTGGAAACAGACACTGTGTACCGAGTGGAGACCTTCGGCAAGAAGTTATGTCCGAAGCTCATAGTTCTATTTACTCCATTCATCCAGGAGGAACGAAGATGTATCGAGATATCAGGCAGTACTTTTGGTGGAATGGCATGAAAAGAGAGATAGCGAGATTTGTATCCAAGTGTCTGGTATGTCAGCAGGTGAAAGCCGAGCAGCAGAGACCAACAGGGTTGCTACAGCCGCTTCCTATTCCAGAATGGAAATGGGAGCACATCACGATGGATTTTGTGACCGGTTTACCTAGATCCCCGACTGGTAAGAATGCAGTCTGGGTAATAGTAGATCGACTCACGAAGGTCGCTCATTTCCTTTCCTTCCGAGTTGGACAGACTAGTGAGCAGTTAGCAGAAATATACATGAAGCAGATAGTAAGGCAGCACGGTGTTCCAGTTAGTATAATATCAGATCGGGATACGCGGTTTACTTCCCATTTTTGGCGGAGCTTACACCAAAGTTTGGGAACCAAGTTAAGATTCAGTACTGCTTATCTTCTACAAACCGACGGACAATCAGAAAGAACCATCCAGACGTTAGAAGATATGCTACGGGCGTGTACCTTAGATTTTGGCAGATCTTGGGAGGACCACCTTCATCTAGTGGAGTTCTCCTATAACAACAACTATCAGGCTAGCATTCAGATGGCCCCGTTCGAAGCATTGTACGGAAGGAAGTGCAGGTCCCCTTTGGCATGGGACGACGTCGGAGAACGGAAGTTATTGGGACAAGAGATGATCATGCAGACTGTGGAGATAGTTAAGTTGGTCAGAGAACGCCTTCGAGTTGCGCAGGACCGACATCGTTATTGGGTAGATCAGCATCGTAGGCCTCTAGAGTTCAGAGTTGGCGACCAAGTGTTTCTACGGATTTTGCCTACTCGGGGTATCATCAGATTTGGAACCCGAGGAAAGCTTAGTCCAAGATATGTTGGTCCTTTTAAGATTCTCGCTCGGGTAGGCGATGTGGCTTATCGACTTGCCCTTCCGCCTTCGTTAACTGGCATATATGATGTGTTTCATGTGTCCCAATTACGTGGGTATATCCCGGATCCGAGTCATGTCCTCGATTATTCTGAGTTAGTCGTTGGTACCAACCTAACTTACGAGGAACAATCCGTATCTATTTTAGACCGACGAGAGAAGGTACTCAAGAATCGGACGTTAACCTTGTCCGTGTTTCTTGGAACCATCACTCTTCGGAAGAGTCAACCTGGGAGCGCGAGGACGAGATCAGATCTCGGTATCCGCATTTGTTTGACTAATAAGGTATATTTTTGCACCTTATTGACACGATTCTATGCTTATCTGCACCTGCTTGTTTTTCACTTTGTGATGTAGGATAATAACTGCTATGATAGTTAACTTGTATATGATTGTGCCTTGCTTGCCCTGATTTTACTATCCTGTCTTAGCTGGAATTCTGAGGACAAAATTTTTCTAAGAAGGGTAGAGATGTCACTCCCCAATCCTGGAATACGTATTTTAATACGTAAACCGATAAATTATATTTACCTTGAATTTATACGATATTTATTATGCAGTATTTCTTCATGCATTTCCTAAAAATATTCGACAAAATATTATTTCTTAATTTATTTTCTGCATTTGGGCCTACAGTTTTGGCTCATTTGGGTAACCTATTCTTGGTTCACCAATGGTTCATCATGAACCCTTTGGTTCATCATGAACCCATGGGTCCAAGATCTTTATATATAACTCATCTCATTCTCTCTCCTCTCATTTACTTCCTCTCATTTATTTCCTCCACCAACCAAGGCAAGTACCAACTTGCTCAAGAGATGGATCCATAATTTTGTCAATGATTTCTTACAAAACTATTTGCCAAAATATGTTCTTCTCTTCAATCTATACTAGTTTAGAACTTGAAAATTTCCATTTTGAAGCCTTAGTTTTTGTAGATCTAAGTTTTAATTATTTTCGGATTTCCTTGGTTTGATCTATTTTCGTTGGGGTTTTGTGGGTTTTGATGCTTCCATGTGGAAGAGAATTCCATTTCACCCAAGATGGAACTTTAGAAATCCGGATTTGGAGTTCGGATGGCCAAGTTGTGATGCTTTGAAGCTTTGGGTTCATCCATGGTGTTCTTGCTGTTTGGAGAAGACAGAGAGCAGTGTGCTCCTGTTTGAGCACGCTTTCTGTTGGAAGCGTGTCTTCCCTTGAGTTTGCGTGACTTTTCACGCAGCTCTTCCCTTGAGTTTGCATGACTTTTCACGCAGCTCTTCCCTTGAGTTTGCGTGACTTTTCACGTAGCTCTTCCCTTGAGCCTGCGTGACTTTTCACGCAGCTCTTCCCTTGAGCCTGCGTGACTTTTCACGCAGCTCTTCCCTTGAGCCTGCGTGACTTTTCACGCAGCTCTTCCCTTGAGCCTGCGTGACTTTTCACGCAGCTCTTCCCTTGAGCTTGCGTGACTTTTCATGCAGCTCTTCCCTTGAGCCTGCGTGACTTTTCATGCAGCTCTTCCCTTGAGCCTGCGTGACTTTTCACGCAACTCTTCCCTTGAGCCTGCGTGACTTTTCACGCAGCTCTTCCCTTGAGTTTGCGTGACTTTTCACGCAGCTCTTCCCTTGAGCCTGCGTGACTTTTCACGCAGCTCTTCCCTTGAGCCTGCGTGACTTTTCATGCAGCTCTTCCCTTGAGCCTGCGTAACTTTTCATGCAGCTCTTCCCTTGAGTTTGCATGACTTTTCACGCAGCTCTTCCCTTGAGCCTGCGTGACCTTTCACGCAGCTCTTCCCTTGAGCCTGCGTGACTTTTCACGCAGCTCTTTCCTTGAGTTTGCGTGACTTTTCACGCAGCTCTTCCCTTGAGCCTGCGTAACTTTTCACGCAGCTCTCCTCTTGAGCCTGCGTGACTTTTCACGTACGCTGCCTTGAGTGAGCCTGCATGACTTTTTCATGCACGCAGCTCCCCTTGAGCGTGCGTGCTTTTGTGCGTACGCTTTTGATATTTCATCAGATATTATATGCCCATTTTATATCCTTACGCCTTTTGTCCCGAGCATGATATGAGCACTAATGAGATCTCGGTGAACAAGTGTTCCCACCTGATACATGTACCTGAATGTCCCAGTTCTTGTTCATGCTCGACAAAAGACTCGTAACTCCACGTGGCGTATTTGCAATGATGCATTACACTAAGGAGGGTAGCACATGTTGATATACTGATTGACATTGATCCTCTTTGGGGTACTCGTACTAAAGTACGACTTTAGGAGGATAATCATGCAGGCCACAGCATGTGAGTCCAAGATTTCACCTAGGGTTAAATTAGGCAACTAAACATATTAGATGCATGGGGAGGGCAAAATCTCGAGATCATGTTACACCAGCCGCCTTGAGATATTGTCTCGACGCGCCGGCTGGTCTCCACGGATACTGTGTCATCTACAATGAGTGGATGACTGTATCTGATTAATTCCTGCTATATATTATATGTTTTAGCAAGGTGGCCTTACGAGGGACCTGTGCTCAATCATACCTGTCTACGCGAACCCCTGGGTGGGCTAGCCTTGCTGGAAAGATACGATCTGAGGATTTTCTAAATAACATGACGCGAGGATAACCTCGTCCCATTAGAAACTCGTAGACTTGATTGGCCGTGAAAATGACTTGCTTGTATCCTATTACCTTTCGTGAATAACTGAGGAAAGCGGACTGTCATGGTACGTGATCCAACCCATGTTCTTGTTTGATTGTTGGGTTGGTTATCGTACTATGATAGGCTGTGGACCGAAGTTATGAACGGAAGACTTATTCTGGTTGTGAAGTGCTACTTCTGTGAATGACTGAGGAACATGGTCTATCATGGTGCATGATCCAACCCATATTCTTGTTTGATTGTTGGGTTGGTTATTGTGCTGCGATAGGCTATCGACCGAAGTCACGATCAGGAGATTTTATTATTTATACCTTTTTAACTTATGTGAAAGTTATAGAGTACGACACGTCCCGACTCCATGCGGCACCTTTTGTCCTTGTTTGGTTGTAAGGGTGCCATATGGGTTCGAGGATGTTGCGCTACCCTATAATAGTTGCATAAGTATTACTATTATCAATCATTCTATTATCTGGGTTTTTAATCTTAACTCTTGTGCCCCTTTGGCGGTACTTGCTATTCGGGGCTGACCCCGCTGGTTTTGTTTGGCCAGATGTCGTAGCAGAGCCGGAGGACACGATCTTCCTCCCTGACATCCATGGTGCATACTAGGAGCATGGCGGTTCGGGGACTCGAGTGGGTTTCTTCTCCACCACTCCTGCTTATATTTTGTGCGGCATTTAGCCACCGGCACCTGTTAGCCGGATTACATGATATTTTGTGTCAGTACAGAATTATAAATAAACAGACTACAGCTGTGTATAATTTTGTACTCCTGACTCTCTGAGATAGCTAAATTATAAAGCTAGTCTCTCATGATCATTTTGATGAAGCGTCGGGGACGCCTTACTGCTTTATCTTTAATGTTCATTTATTTGTTGATGTAATTTGATTGATTGAGACTTAGAACTCTGTGGGACCATAGGAGACTTGATTGTAGCATGTACCCCTAGTCTCTCGACAGCCACGATCGCCGTATGACGTTACGTACCTCATATGGAGTAGCTGGCCTAGTCCGTCTCCGTATTTCGGTACTGGGGCGTGACAACCACGATGAGGTACCCGGTTAGGGATAAGGCCTCGGCCTTGCAAGCCATGTTGTTGCGGCGTAACACCGCTAGGGAGCCTAAGGCTTCATGCTGGGTAGTTTGGCACTACAAAGAGGCGGTTGCCTCATGCTACAGTAGTATGACACTACGATGAGGTTTCCGGTATGGGTAAGGCCTCGGCTTTAAGCCATGTCATAGCGGCGTAGCACCGTAAGGGAAGCGCAAAGCGCTTCATGCCATGTCTCTTTATAATGAACTCACCTATAGTGTATAGACAAAGAGATATCAGGCCATCTCTTGAGGGTAAACTTGTGACGCCCAAAATTATATACTGAAACCATGCTGGCACAGGGCCTTTAATGTGTAGCCAGAAGCACATGTAACTACATTATGTGAGTAGGAAGAATTTCAGCTATGATGCAGAATTCAAGGCTTAGTCCATTCTTGTATTATAGTCTGTTGTTTGACCCATGTGGGAAGATTTAAGTCGTCAGTAACATCTCTCCTAATGTATGATGGACAGTTACTGTGGGGAACACTTATATGCATATATAGAGATATGTAGGGGATTGTTGGATTTTGGTCTTTTTCAAAGTAAATTTTAGTCCCACATCGGCTAGACCAAAGGAGTTGTATCTCTATATATTAGCTTTGCTAGTTTAGAGATGCACATGTGGTGTGGAGGTGCACATGGGTATGCCATGTTGGGTTAATTTTCTAATAGAAAAAAGGCTAAATCAATAATTGAAAGCATTCATGCTTCTTGCTCTTGGAAAATTTATCTCCATAGGAGCTAAGCCCCGTAGGGACTTAGCGACTCGAACTCGGACTCGGGCTCGGGCTCATGGGCTCATGAGGTGTACTGTGGCACACGTTGCGCAAGTGGCGCACGTTGCGCGAGTGGCGCAAGGTGGTGCACGTCGTGCAGGTTGTGTAGTGGCGCAAGGTGCGCAGTGCGCGCTGTGGCATATGTTGGCGCAAGTGGCTCAGCACGCAGTATGCAAGGTGCGCATAGTGCTAGAGTGGCGCAACTTGCTTCAGATTGTGCCTGTGCATGATATGAGCGGTTACTGCACATTCAGAGTGGTTATTACCACAACCCGAATGTTGTGCTAACCGGGCAGTTGCTACTCGGGCCTATATAAGGTCTCCTCTCTCTCACAGGTAGATATAGAATATAGAACATATTTAGTGAGTTAAAAAAGTTTACAAGTGTTTCTTAACACGAGTAAACGGAGCCTGTGAGAGAGAAGAGAAGCTTTGCACCAGCATTGCTTTTGTACGGGAGTCTGTGTACGATCCGAGGAGTCAGAAGAGCAAAGTGTTCCAAAGTTCTCCGACGAACTTGCTGGTTCCTGGAAGCTATTCGTGTGGGGCGAATATAGCTTTGAGCATCGGTGATCATTCACCCCAGCAGGCCATCTTCCATCTTTCGCCTGTCATCTTCTTCGCTGCTGTGATTACAAAATCTTCTTAGATTCTCGTGTATCATATGCTGCTGTAGATTACGAAATATTTTTAGATTCTCGTAATATAATAACAAGATCTTCTTAGATCTTCATTATACTTGTGCAACCTTCCTAGAAGTGTTGCGTTAGAACATTGTTCTTACAATTGTTTCAAATTCACAGTTTTCCATCAAAAAATTGTGCCCCGGCACTAACACTTGTCCAAACAGAGCTAGTGAATCAGATTCTTGAAGACATGCTACGACTCTACGCGATAGACTTAAATCAAGATGGGATGTTCACCTTCTATTGGCCAAATTTGCATATAACAATATCTATCAGTCCAGCATTCAAATGGCATCGTATAAAGCATTATACGGGCGGAAGTGCATATCACCCATTTGCTGGGATAAAGTCGGGAAGCGACAGGTTCTTGGTCCGGAGCTGGTGGAGCAAACAGTGGTAAAGGTTAAACAAATAAGAGAGAGACTGAAGATAGCTCAGAGTCGGCAGAAGAGCTACACAGACACCCATAGACGGACGCTCGAGTTCGTAGAGGGCGGTCATGTGTTCCTAAAGGTGACGCCTATGAAAGGAGTGACTAGGTTTGGTGTTAAAGGCAAGCTTAGTCCAAGATTTGTCGGTCATTTCTAAATATTGAAGCGAGTCATCCAGTAGCTTACCGAATTGCCTTGTCGCCAGCACTGTCGGGTATGTACGATATCTTCCGTGTCTCACAACTACAAAAATATATGCACTATACGTGCCATATGGTAGATTTTGGTCAGCTGGAGCTGAAGACGGAATTATCATATATGGAAGAATCGGTCCAAGTCTTGGAGCGCAAGGGCAAGCTACTTCGAAATCGTGCGATCGCCTCATTTGCGTTATCTGGAGAAATCATTCGGTCGAAGAGTCGACATGGGAACTCAAATCGGAGATCAAGGAAAAGTTTTGTTCCCTATTTTTCTAGCGACGGGTTCTCCTCTTAAGATTCCAGGAGGAAATATTTTCTTAGTTGGTTATGATGTAGTGCCCCATTTCTACATCGTGTCCCATTTTTTGTCCGTTGGGTGCGTGATAAAGGAACATTGTTATTCTCAATTTAGTCAGAACCAATTGATCGGGATCGATTGAATCAATTGAACGAGAACGATTGAATTAAGATCCTTTCCTTGTTATGGAATGGTTTCTTCGAAATCATAGAGGGTTGCGCCTCAAGTGTGGACTCTGCGGCTGAGTTAGGAGAGACCTTTCGTTGCTCTACTTTTCATGCCGCATTTGCTACTTTGGCATTGGTTTTCTGAATTATGTTTTCGTTAATGATTTTGATCATTTTTATGGCTTGCGTTCTTCGACTTCGCATTTCCTATCGAACTCATTGTATAGCACAGTGTTATAACCAGTTGCTTATGCGATTTCAGGTGATCGTGCAGGCGCCGTCTAAGTGCAAACCAACCGGTCCCTTGTCTCAATCAAAATTAATGTGAGTAGCTGACCCTTCTTCCCTTCTAACCCTATTGTTCTCCAATAAATCAATAGAAAGTTAGCTAAATATGCAAAGGACATGAATGACTAATTCCAATAAACTTTTGTACGATTCCTCACGTATGCCGCTATAGAACTGCTATGCCATAAAAAAGATACATGCTTTCTTACGTATAGCTGCTATAGAACTGTCATATCATAATCTGCTGCATGTTTAATATGTTATGCCTGCTGTAGAACAGTGAATAAGCAAAGTTTTAATCATTGAATAACTGTCGCTATAATACGGCAAAACAACGATAAAATTGGTCAAGTCGCTTACAAATTAAATATCATGCTTGAATAATTAGTCTAACCTAGCATGGTTATGGACAACTTGTAGACAAGGAATTGCTTCCTCGAACGGTACCCCGAGACACGAGATCGATTCAGCCTAAGAGGAAGCAAAAGGTAGTTGTGTTGGATAAAAGCAAAACCTTGTTATTCGATGAACTTTCAGCGGAGCTCACTACTCGCGCTGAAAGGGGAGTTGTGTAAACCCAGCTATAGTCCTAGATGGCTTGATGCCACTGACCTTCACATATACAAATCACACACATTATGCTAACAAAGGATAACAATTGACAAAGTAGAACATGTAAGTCTTATATTGTACGGCACGCTCTACGTGGGTAAGTTATATCGTAGTTTACTCTGTTTATGTATATACAACTGCTTACATGAAATACATTAGGATGACTAGAAATATCACTAAATGTACATGCATGTTTCATATTATTTCTTGAACCAAATGAGAGCATGGAATATAATTAGCCACCCATAGTACACGTGAACGTACTGATCCTCGCTTTTCACAGGTGCCCCGAATCAATAAGGGCATCCCACTTAACTTAAGGCGATGCTAGTCATTTTGAAGCCTCGTCTATTTGGTAAAGGCTTTGTCTCAAATCCTTTTGAAGGCTCTACAAATCAGTCCAAAAGAACATGGCTCAACTCCCCACCAAAATAGGTGTTTTGAAGTGTTTTGGTTGTATACAAGGGGATGTAATGTATGGAATGACTATCTTATCAGCGTTCATTTTGTAATCGAGTCATGTTGTAAGCCCGTACGGCAACTACTGTAATATAGTCTTGTAAATGATGTCCATTATCAATGAAATGAAATTCCCTTTTTGTCTCAAATGTGTTGCTCAATTTTTCTGCATACTCTATTAGATGTTGTATTTCGGATAACCTTATGACTATGTTTTGTGCGAGTGCAACTTAGGTTCGCACGACATCACGTCCGGGGTATGACTATCGATTCTTCAGAATCTAGGCATAACATATATATATCACACACACACACACACACACACACACACACACACACACACACACATATATATATATATAATATATATATATATATATATATATATATATGTCTCGTAGGTGGTAGCAGTGGAGGTGGTGGCGATTCGTCTGCTGGAAATAGTACTATTGATCCGGACTACTACAGCATTTCCGCTGCCGTGCCGATGTGGTAGTAGCAGAAGAGAGCGGAGACTCTGGTTAAGATGGGAGTGCTACTGTTGTTCACATATTGTTGTTTAATGTAAGGATATGATATGGGGAAGAGGAGGATTTATTTGTCTCATTTGTTATTTCAATTGTGTTGTACCGTAGTGCTTGTGGACCTGAAATAATTGGTAGGTTTGGAGGCTCAAAAAAAAAAAAAAAAAAAAAAAAAAAATATATATATATATATATATATATATATATATATATATATGTTTTGTAGGTGGTCGAATAGGTCTCGTAGAAGAGAAAGGCCGCACAGGCATCGGAAGTGCCCGTCGTGACGGAGCGGCTTATGCGGTGGAGTTAGATCCAACGGTGAGATCTGGAGGCTCACGGCTTGACAAGAAGGAGTTCCAGCAACCATCATCTTTGACGGAGAACCTATGGGCAGCCACAACAGATTTTAACAGCTATGGGTTGAGATGGTCGCTCGACGCGTGGCAGAACTCTGTGGAACTCGTGAAGCAGACGACTGCTCCAAGCAGCTGGAAGGTTGGTTTAGGTTTACGCTTTGATTTGGAGTTGTTGATGTGTGTCGGACATGAAATTAGAATTTGGGGGGTTCTATAGATACTGGATGTGTCAAGGATGGTCGTGTCGACAAATACATAGGAAATGGGTCTACTGTAAGGTATCATATCAATACAGAACGATGTATTGATGGTTGTAATAGACTAAATATATTGGATACGACACCCGAGGTCAGACCCGAGGCTAACAAGGCTGGCACGGTGGTGGTGGATGCGAAAATGGGTGCACATACACAAAATAGTGATGGTTGTGGTTGTTGGCTGCTTGGAAATGATGATGGTGATAGGAAAGAATCAGAGAAAATGTCCCTTTAATTATGGGTTGAGCTTATTCCCCAAGCAAAGGTCACAAAAGTAAATTTTAAAAAGATTTGGTTGAGCATTAAAAAGAATATTCTATAGGGGCTTCCAATAGGTAAAACCCAAAAGATTTTTCAAACTAATTAATCAGTCAAAAATTAGCTTAAAACTATTTCTCCTTAATAATTAAAAAATTTATTATCAAAAATATATTAATGATTCCCAAACCATTTTTTGAACCAACTTTTGAAATCAAAAAATATTAATCACTTCTTTCAAAAATATTTACTAATATAAATTCAAAATAAATCATTTTCTAAAATGATTTTGGAAAGTAAAATTAAAATTTTAGGAACTTTGGAATTTTTTAAAACGGGGGTTGCAAATCTACCCATCTTAAAAAAATTGTCCTCGAAGTTTAAAGATGATTAAGATAGACATGTTTGTTTAGGCAGATGAAAAGATAGTAAAAGAAAATTTTCTTAATAGAAAACGTTGATCAAGAAGGAAGAAAATAGAAGAAGAAATATCTATATGGCTTGATATAGGGATAGCTTGTCCTTGAATACTTTAGAGAGTCCTTAATTAAGGTAGACACAAGCACTGGAAGAAAGGAAGTTAGATAGGATATTTGTACATTACCTTTTCAAGGTAACAAAATCAAGTTCTACATACTACGAAGACATGAAAATTATAGATAACCAAAAAGTCATGATCGGCTAAAATAGTTTAGAAGGAGAGTTCACAAAACATCCTCCATGATATAATAGCAAGTTATAACCCTAACATCTCTATCCTACATTCTAGGAAAAAGACTAGTAGCACTACAATAGATGAACAATTCTAGGATTATAATTTATTTATTAGAAAAGAAAGTAGGAAGCATGACGAATGATGCATAATTGGGTTATTGTTAGGTTTATATACTAAAAACATCAATTTTATTTTAACTATTATTCTTAAATGAGAATCATATGGGCAAATGATTGCATATTATATTTGGTATATGTTAAATACAAGTGTCTGATATTCTACATTGTAGATAATATGTGTAATGACACATAGAAGATCATATTATCGGTTCCTTGTAGTATATATAAATGGTTTACATCCTAGATGGATTTGGACAAACCATTGGTAAAGTTGTAGTGTAATCTGGCATTAGTCTATCTTGCCTATAGGTTTGCACTAGTGCACTTTGTATGTATTGAACATGACTACTTGAGGTTGTTCTCTTTGTACTGACTACATAAGAGAACAAATACCTATGTTATTATGGAAGCTTGTGCTCTTAATCCGGATATAATAACAGACATGTACATAGTGTACATTACTTTGACTCATAAAAGAGTGACATTCAATATGAGCCAATAACCTCTAAGAATTGGGTAGTGGCATTATGTGTATGATGGGCTGTTGATTATGAAAGGAATTCATGTCCCGATGTAAAGGATTGATGATATCCTCTTAAGAAACTCATAAAGATTGTCATGTAAATCCTACATGTGGATTATATTCGACATGACAAATAAAGTTGAGAGATACTACCTAAGGACAAAAGATGTCGATCAATGTAGTTATCAGTAACTTATTTTGATTGACGGAGATTCGATATATTAACATGGGGAGATAAACAAGCATATAAAAGAAGCCCATAAACATAATTTGGGATTAGGAAGGTAGTGCAACAATAGCTCTTTAGTGGACCAAGCTATTACTAACATGCATGGGCTGTGTTCGGGTTGAACACGAGATACCTAGACCCATTAGGAGACCTAAACCTATTTTTTTCTCACGGTCCCTGTTGTAACCTATATATACTCTCCATTCAATGGTCGTCATATGTATCCTAAGAAGAGCATCATTCTCTCATTAGTTTATCGCGGAAAGAAAGAAAGGGAGAACAACCAAGGAGAAGAAAAGTTTAGAAGACTATCGCCTACACGACGTCCAACTCGAGGAAGAAATATGGTAGAAGATCTTGAGATTAATCGATCGATGAAGGTTACTGGAACCGATTATCTACTCTTTGTCGCTTCAGGTATAATTCGTGAACACTGGTTTCCTCCATTGAATGGTTAGATCACGAGATTAAACCTATTCATGTTTTATCATTCGATATGCAAACCAATTTATTATCCTGGTATTTTCCCTAATTGAAGGATATATATTGATATATGTATATATTAACTTGATTATCGTCATGCCGCATCGATAAGAAATCACCATGTGAAAGTTGACTGGTTGCATGGCTATTGGTTGTATGGCCATAGGTTATGACTTGGTCGCATAGCCATAGATTATGCATTGGTTGCGTGGCCAAATGTGTAATGACCCGCACCCGATATAGGGGTACGAGTACGTAGATACGTCCAGCCTACGTCGTAGCACCGACGGTAGAATGCTTTCTATGTCAATGATACTAACTAACATATCTAATGAATATATAATCACCACCTGTCAATGATATGACATCTCCAAAGGAGGAAAATATAATATCTAAAACTCATACTCAATCACAAAATAACTATAAGGATGATAATGACACGATAATGATATAAAGATATGAAATAATAATCAAGAGGTCTAATAGCATAACATAGCTCAAGTTCACAACAAAGTCTAAGAATCTAATATCGCAACATAAGTACATGACTCGAATAATATAACATCTCAAGTCAGAAGCTGAAGACAAATCCAATACTATTGCCTATTCTAGATGAGTCGCTACTAGTAGTAACTTCTTTACTGGGCTGGCTCCTCCTGGGTCTCTTGTAGATAGCCCTCATCTACACCTGGTCCATAATAGGTAGGACAGAATTCCTCTATATCCTTTGAAAAATATTATCCAGTTAGGATTGGAACGAAGCACAAACTCTAACAATAATTCTAATTATTTGATAAATACTATAAAGTCATAGTAATAAGTGCACTACATGATGAAAACAAGTAACTGACAATATCAACTTGAGGATTAGACAAATACAAAAATATATAACAAGATAGATAAAGAGCAGTTTGAAAAATAGAAATACAAACTATATGACAGAGCAGGTAATAAGAATTAATAGACAGAGTAATAGAGAACATCTCAGTGAATAGGAAATAGATAGGCAAGAACTATACAAACTACGTGTTTTTAAGTACTGGTGTTGACATGTGATCAGCTTAGAAACTTGCACAATTCAATAAGGCCTTGCTAGTCATACGTGTGTGTATGATTAACACTCATAATACTTTTCTTGCACAATAACGATACGATCACACATCTAGCTAGTACTTCCCCGATCCTGACTAGTAAGAAGATCCAAATCAAGACATGTCACAATAGGCAAATCATGGTACAATGTCAATATGATAATCATGCATAGTAAAGGTAAAAACTTTTGTCCGAGGGTCCAACTATACCAATTTGTGTACCATTGTGTCAGGAATCAAGTACAAAATCACTAACTACATTAATTATATTAAATGTTAGATAATGGAAACTTTTAAAGAATGTACTAGCATGTGGTCCTTAGCAATGTGTGAGGATCAATGTCCAACCTACAGTCACACTGACCTAAATATGAAATATTAATGTCAATTGGTAATTTGGAATAATAATTATCATTAACTAAGTTAAAATATGTTTTAGGTCAAAACTAGGTCCTGAAAGTCAAACTAGGTCAATACATTGTTTCTAGGGTCAAACTAGGTCAATATGTTTCTAGGGTCAAACTAGGTCAATATCTAATTGTTTGGTCCATATAGTCATATCAAGTCAATTCTAGGTTTTCTAGATCTTGGCAATTCTATTGGTAGGCTCATACCAACCCCTATGGCATACCTTGTCCTTGCATTTACCTAGGGCATAGGTAAAACCTTACCCAAGATATCTACCCTTACCTTAACCTTATATGCATTCAATACGGTACCTATATAATATCTATCTTGTCCATGATACTTTGATATCTAGATAAATCACCTTTAACCTATACATGCCCTATGATATAGATATCCATATGATACTATACCTATTCATGTATCCATAATGCTTGTATCCTCTTGGATCATAAGCATATTCCTATGTACACAATATGCTTAACTCATATGCATGTATAGTGCTATAGATTATACCTATATGAATAACCTTAAAGGCTAGTAACTTAAGATATCTAAGCCCTATATTATATATTATATATATATATATATAATATATATATATATAAAATATATATATATATATATATATATCTTAATCCTATATTTATAGATAAGTGTCCTTATCCATACCCATACGGTATCCCTCCATATAAGACACACACATACACATACACACATATGCTATACATGTATCTAAACTTACCTATCCTATGACACTAGGATACCTATCTCTCCATTTCCTAGAACAAACATGTCACTATCAGTTTTCCAAATAAGGATAAATTTATCTTTTTAAAATTTTATATTGTGAATATTATTTAGGAATATTGTATGTATCTATTTTATTTATTTGGGATTAATTGGTTGGGTTAGAGACTAGCTTGATTTTTGACTTGTGTTAGTGGCCCGGTTAGCTTAGGCACTAACCTAGAGCCCAATAATTAGCATGACATGGCTCATAAACTAACTCATTAGGATAGTACTTTAGAAACTATTCATGACCAATTAGTTCATAAAGAGATTAGGTTTTTGTCCAATATAACCCCAACCCTTCATATTTCATTTAATTAGCCAAATGACAATTTAGAGGGCATGTTAGACACTTTGGTTTGGTCCAAACCTAAGAGTGATGGCCGGCCACTTGAGGGGACTCTCTTCATCTCACTTCATTCATTCTAGCCTCCATTTTCCTATTCAAGATTTCTTTCCAAAAGAAAAGCTTTTCACCATTGATTTCTCTCTCAATCTTACCCTTTTCTCCACCATTTCTCATATTCTCTCAAGAAGGAGGTGCCTACAAGGAGTGTGGAGCTAGAAGCAAGGAGGAGAGTCCATTTGCTAAGGAATTTCATGTCGGGTTCGTGTCCATTGGATTGTTCATTGGGAAACCACTCCCAATAAGTATAACACTCTTCTAACCTAGTCATTTTGATTCAAATTTTGGTAATGGACCCATAGATACTCACCTATGTATCAGGACAATCTTAGGAACAGTTTTGAGGCTATATTGAGTCCTTTTTGAGAGTTTGGATAGGTTTTGTGCCACACTTGGAAGAAATCAGAGGGTGACATACCAATTGTTGTTGAAATGTCCTATAGGTAATACATGGTGTGTGTGTTAATTAGATTTTAGCATGTACTTGTGAAGATTCATTCCAATGAGTTAATCTCTATATATATGCATGTAGATAATTAGATACATATTATATAGTAAATATATATGAGCCTTCGGCTTCTTTGAAACCTGGATAGCGAGGTGTGGAGATCGATCAACAATTCGTAGTTCTCTACGGTCATCAACGGTCAAGCGGACGGATTCTTCAAATCTAGTTGGGGCAATAGGCAAGGAGACCCGCTGTCATCAACTATTTGCATCATTGCAGCGGAAGCCTTAAGCAGAATCTAAACAAGCTGCCGAGGACCCCACACTTCAAGCACTTTCATACAGTCAGCGGCTGTCCGATCTGTAACACCCAGTTTTCCAGATGAGGGTAATTTTGAAATTTTGTAATTATAATTATTATTATTGTTATTTATTTCACATTATAATTTTTGGTAATTTTTAATCATTTTAAACTATTGAAAAACTGCTCTAAGTCATGACTTGTGATTTTGATGTGCTGCTAGTGAAACCCTAGAGACTGCATGACCTAGAGCCTAACCATGTCATTAGAATGATTTAATTATTATTTTTAGTTTGAGGGTATTCTTGTCATTTTGAATTTATTTGAATTAATATATATTAATTGGAATTTAATATGATTATTTGAATGGTGTGATTTAAATATGATTTAATTCATTGCCTTGTAGTGTGTTTAGCCCTAGACTAGATTTGACCTAACCTAGATTAGTCATAGCTAGTCTTAGTTAACCATGGTTAGTGTTTGTTAGTGTTAGTTAGAATTTGTTAGCCTTGGTTAAGTCATGACTAGATGGAACAACTAGGTCACAACTTGACTAGTGTGAAACCTAGGCTTGTGAACCATTGAATTAGTTAGATTGATTTATAGCCATTGATCACCCCAAAACCCTAACCCTAGCATTTACGGCCAGCCACCTAGGGTTCCACACCCCTATTTAATGCCTGTTCCATCTAGGGCTAGCCTCCTTTAGGAAATTAACAAGTTGGAAAAGAGAGGTAAATCCCAATCTTCCCCAATCCATATTTTCCATTTCAACTCCTTTTTCCTTCGAACTTCTTGCATTAGGATCTAATCTATGTATACTTTCTGTCCATGGTGAGAAATTTCAGTGGAGGAACAATTTGGAGAAGTTTGGGTAGCAAGAAGAACACCCCTCTTTGGAGCTTTTTGAGCATTTTGACACACCTAGGTAACTTCTCATTCCCACCATAAAATTTCAGTTTCTAGGCATGGATAGGAAGCCCTAGGAGTCCTCTAACTGTTGGTATAGGTTTTGCTAGGTTTTGTGTCCAATACGTGTCGTATTGGACACGTATCAGTGGACATACCAAGTGTTCGACGAAATGCCACAGTGGACATTTCGTTCATATTTTTGAAATGGTTTGAATAGAAAATTAGGTTTTAGCATTGCTTATTGATTTCCAGTTGACTGAGGTGATTATTGCATTGTGTCATATCGGATTGGATACGTGAACACGCATATTTTTGCACGCATAGCAGTCCCCTGCTACTCGGGGGCTATAACTCCCTGGACACGCCACTTGGACACGAGAAAATTGACACATACTTAGGGGCAGACACTGACATGTGGCTTCCCAAGTTGCACGAGTCCTCGTGTCGTATTGGACACGTATTTATGTATGCACTGGTCACGCATTGAATCAGGTTCAGCCAATTTCGGCTACTGACGCGTGTCGTATCACACACACACACGTGTCATGGACCCAATTCAGGGTGTCCACATAGTAGACCTAGAACCACTCGACACTGGGACACAAGCTCAGGGTTTGTCGTGTCGTGTCGGGTGCACGAGCCCGATGAACACGTGCACGAGATTGTCCTATTCCACTGTCCAGTTCTATTATTTTATGTGTTTAATTTCTAGTTTTAATTGTTTAATTAATGATTAATTTGCCATTTAATTCCTGAACATGTTTAATAGTTCATGCTAGATCGAATTTTCATATTGGAATAGGTTTTATGTCATGGAATGGGATTTCGAACCTTGAGTTGGCTGTTGACTGATACCACACTTGTTATTTCAATTCCTAAACTTTAATCCCTATTTTAATCTGATTTTAAGTGATGTTTCAGTTGTCATTTGATCCTACATTTGATACCTGTTAGTTCGATTTTACTTATTAAAATAGGTTTTATGATCTGGAATGGGATTTTAGACATTGAGGTTGGGCTGATTGTATTGACTGATACATTACATTTATTTTTGATTTATTTTTCATTCTATTTAAAAACTGATGTTGATCCTTAGATTCCATGTTGATTAAATGTTTTCTGTTGTTCACTGTTAGATTAAGGACTGATATTGATTCCCTTTCTTTGAACTGAATTCGAATTTGAGGTTAATTGGTTTATTAAACTGTCAATTGTTTCAAATCAAACTGTCAATTAATTTGACTTGGTTCCATTACTGAGAATTGATTTCCTTTCCTTTTTAAAAACTATCTTTGATTCCCCTATACACTGTTACAGGAATTTTAAAACCTGAGAATGGGATTCTATATGTTAACTGTTATTGTATAACTGAATTGATGATTAGTACCATACACAAACACACATGTTACACATTGCTAGCTAAGACACTATTTTTCCTAATTCACTAACACTCTATGTTCACTCCACTGTTCACAGGTTTACACACACCCTCTTCCTTCATGTTTCCTGTCACACAATATCCATGTGTCACTCACTGTTTTTCCCAGCTTATACACTGTTTTCTATTTGTACACACCACACATGCTATTTGTATCACACTTTTCAGGTTCTACACTATTCCTATTCCTTTGTGACACTACACTATTTTAGTTTAACACTAGCCTATCACTGTCATGCCTTCACCCTCACATGTATTACACTAACTTTCCATTGACACTCTCATGTCAACACACCACACACATGTACACAATCATTACCTTTTCCTATCCTTCTATGTATATGTATATATATATATATATAGGTGATACATATATTATCTGTATCCTATATATTATAATGTATGTTAATTATTTAGATATGTTAATATGTGTATATGTGAATATGTGGTTGGTATATAGGTAATATAGCCTATGGGCCTATAGCCTAGGGCTCATTACCTATGAGTGTGGCTTGAATGCCAGTATAGGGTATAGTTGACTTCTATAGTCTAGATGTGGTGTGTGCTTGCTAGAATAGACTAGTTAGGCCTAGTGAGACTTTATCTGGCTTAGGTTTGACCTAGTTTGACTAGTCTAGTTGACTAGAGTTGACCAAGAGTTGACTTTAGTCTAGATTGACCTAGATTTATATAGAATGCATTGTAATGCATCTATTATTATTTTAGACTTATAGTGACTTGTACTGTTCTATAGGAGACAGACACCACTCCTCGGACAGTAGATACTCTTCAGATACTCAGGATACAGGCGAGTACATTCTCTGATCATTTCATATCTTGTTTAGGATTATATTTCCTGCTTTAGATTACTTTACTTGATGCTGACACGTTGGAAACATGGATTAGTACTATATGGATCTTGTCGTACGATGTTATCTCCTTAGCGGATACATCGGGTATTTCGTGTTCGTGTACTTTATCGTGAGCATCGTGTACTCTTTGTATTTGTGATATTCGTGTGCAAATCGTGTGAAATCGTGTATATTCATGTGTTCACATGATCTTCGTGTACGACTATACTTCGTGTACAATAACATAACTTGGCTAGATCCTTGTGTATTGATTGGGGCGGGGGAATAGAAGTGGTTATGTAATCAATCCAGTAGATTACTCGTGTACAACCTCTTTAGATTACTCGTGTACAACATCATGCCGTTTACATAACCATCTTGTGCTCTGAATCACTAGTCACTGATAGTTTTCTATATATTGTAGCTATTTACTTACAGTCTCTCTCTTTTACATTATGTTGTTTTCAGTTTCCTGTATCTTACTCTCTAGCATGTTTGTATTTCCTAACCTGTTATATTTTGTTGAGATGTACTGTACTCGCTCCTGTCCTGACTGGACATGTTAAAAATTTTACAGTGAATGATGAGGCTCTGGTGTCTACCATTATGGTGCAGCTTTAGACAACACTTGTGACTTGGACCCACTTGCAGTAGAGGATCTACCACCAGTGGTTTAGACTGCTAGCTTAGACTCTTACCTTGTCTTCTCATTGACAAATTATTATATATTGGGAGTTTGTTTATCTGATGTTCTGGTTATGTATTCGTCTTAGACACTTAGACTTTATCTGGATTATTTTCTTTGTGGATTCATTATGTTCTTATCTATCTATCTATCTTTTATCATGCTCTACTTAGATGTGATTGAGCCTGTATTTGTTATGTCACCTCCATTCGGAGTGTATATACCGTACAGGTACCTTTATTCGTTAGATTTGACCTAGGACAGCGTCTACCGCCGACACTGGCATAGGCTGGACGTACCCACGTCTCGTGCCCTTACTCTAGGGTGCGGATCGTGACACGTTTTTGTAGTGGCCCATGCAGGTCGAGTTTATGTAGTGGTATTCGAACTAGAGTTTCACTACAGCCTGCAGTAGGATTATGATATTTTGAGGTTACTCAATCACACTAGGAAAAACTCCTTATCAGATCCCTTTTATCTAAATTTGCTGCTTATTGTTTTCCTTGAATATAAACTGTTCTCCTTTGATTTTTCGCTTCATTCTCAGTAATTGCTTGTTATTTTGATCTGTCTTCATGATGGTTATGGAGATATGATCTCATTGCTCCGATCCGGGGGATACCATCGAGAGGCTGGCCACCTCTCGTCTGTTCAACAGGACCTCGAGACCGCAGCTTCTGTTGTGCCGACTCAGGTTGGCATTTCTGATACATTAGAGGTGCACCTCAGTCTGTACAGAGACCTTTTCCCGTCATTCCTGATTTTTCTCAGCAGCAGCGGTTCATGCAGCATCAGCAGCAGGTCAGGAAAACCAGCAAGGGCGAGCTTTCGCCAGGACAGTCGAGGATGCACACGCCATGGAGATCTTGCTAGGTTCTGAATTTCTCGATTCATTTTCGCAATTGCTCTTATAACTATCTTGAAATTCGATTCCATCTGTTCGTTGTTGACTGATCAATTTTGTTCTGTTGTTCTTGTGTTATGTTTATTTTTCTTCTGAGAAAAATCATATGGGATAGGTTACCTCGGTTATGGGATCTAGAATCTTCGATAGTCGTGTTAGCTGGCATAGTGAGGACATATAGTCAGATTTTGGACGTATTTCTCGGTGTGGGAATTTAAGGTTTTCGCGTCGTATGCGGCAATGCGAAAATTTTAAATACCCTGAACCTGAAGGTATGTACCTTAGTCAAGGACTCTGTGATTATCATAGCCTTGCTCACTAGCATGACGAAGACTCTGAACAACATGATTTTGGACAGACGCATATGATTATCATACCCTTCTGTTGTTATAAAAATTGTATTCCATCATCAAATAACTTAGGAGTAGGGATACTTAGTTTCGTAGAGCTTATCATATGTAGTTCTTTTATAGTATAATGATATGATAACTTGTAGAGTGTCTGTACCCTAGAGATGATAGTTAGCATTGGTATTAGAATAGTAACCTATTGTAGATGATTTCCCTGTTATTTATAATACCAACCAGTTTACTATAGGGTTATTATGCCTTACAGCCTTGATAATTGTTATTATTTTCCTTACCTTTTCCAGTGAGGCACCCATGACCGGAGCCATCCTTGAGTATAGTTGCAGTTCACCCAAGACTGAGAGGTCTATATATACATATAGATTGCAGATGATATTGGCATATGTGATGGGTTGGTATCTATAGGCCATTGTTGTATAGGGTATTGCAAGTTATTTAGCCTATATTTGGTTCAGTTTTCTATTTTAGTTAATTTCTCTTTGTGTGGAGTTCAGCCATGTTTGATCAACCTTTATAGGCAGTATGCAGACCCTTCACTAGATACCCTGTCCCCTTGGTTCAGACTTGTACAAGTTGTTCACTGTACTCAAATTTTATTACCTACCATGTTGCATCATAGGTTTCACTGGACCATAGTTCGGACCCCAATTATTGACTCACCAATATAACCTTCAACCCCTTACCATATTCTGCATATGGAGAGTTAGTATCATGCATACTAGAGGTCTGTACTCACCTTGGGACAGTTTACTGTTCTGTCCCAGTACACCTTACAGTATCTGACCCCTTCATTGGAGTGATAGGCATGTGGTAGAGAGTGTGTTATTAGACCCTGAGTAGAGTTGAGGTGATGAGGGTTAATATATATAGTTTGTATATATGTAATGTATTTTGATTGGTACGTAGCCTGCACATTTGTAGTATACTGCCTATTACATTCCCTGTACACCAGTTTGGTTCACTTCTTCAGACCACTGTCCTGCATGTAGTTAGTTCAGCCAGATATAGAGGAGAGGCCAGGTTGATCTAGAGGCATGTTTCAGTCACCATGTAGGTTTCTTTCACTTTGACTATACAAGTGGACCCAAATGTCTTGTCCTTTAGCTTAAAATTTTAGTCTCCTTAGAATCATTTCTTTTTACCTACACTGATGATTCAGACCATTCATCCTTAGCCTAAATTCTAAGCATCTGTTTAGTCACTTATAAGTTTAGTCTACTTTAACCCTTGGTTGATCAGTCATATATATATACAGATGATATACTTAGGATATACGTGATGGGTTGTTGTTCTTGAGCATATATATATGTGGTATTTGGGATTGGTGTGCTCAGCTTGTAGGTACTTAGTTATGGGTGACTTGATAGGATTGGAAAGTTAAGAGCTAGCCTATTATAGAGTTTCTCTTTTTGCTAAATTCTAGTTGCCAACACTTAGGTAGCTAGCATAGGTAAAATCCTAAGAAGTTGACCAGCTGATGACCAAGTACTTGGATGTTGAGAAATTGACTAGTGATTGACCCTTGACTATGTTTGACCTAGAAGGGGTGCGATCATCTTAATTTGAGGACGAAATTTTTCTAAGGCGGGTAGGATTGTAACACCCAGTTTTTCAAATGAGGGTAATTTTGAAATTTTGTAATTATAATTATTATTATTGTTATTTATTTCACATTATGATTTTTGGTAATTTTTAATCATTTTAAACTATTTAAAAACTGCTCTAAGTCATGACTTGTGATTTTGATGTGCTGCTAGTGAAACCCTAGAGACTGCATGACCTAGAGCCTAACCATCTCATTAGGATGATTTAATTATTATTTCTAGTTTGAGGGTATTCTTGTCATTTTGAATTTATTTGAATTAATATATATTAATTGGAATTTAATATGATTATTTGAATGGTGTGATTTAAATATGATTTAATTCATTGCCTTGTAGTGTGTTTAGCCCTAGACTAGATTTGACCTAACCTAGATTAGTCATAGCTAGTCTTAGCTAACCATGGTTAGTGTTAGTTAGTGTTAGTTAGAATTTGTTAGCCTTGGTTAAGTCAAGACTAGATGGAACAACTAGGTCACAACTTGACTAGTATGAAACCGAGGCTTGTGAACCATTAAATTAGTTAGATTGATTTATAGCCATTGATCACCCCAAAACCCTAAACCTAGCATTTATGGCCAGCCACCTAGGGTTCCACACCCCTATTTAATGCCTCTTCCATCTAGGGCTAGCCTCCTTTAGGAAATTAGCAAGTTAGAAAAGAGAGGTAAATCCCAATCTTCCCCAATCCATATCTTTTCCATTTCAACTCCTTTTTCCTTCAAACTTCTTGCATTAGGATCTAATCCATGTATGCTTTCTGTGCATGGTGAGAAATTTCAGTAGAGGAACAATTTGGAGATGTTTGGGTAGCAAGAAGAACATCCCTCTTTGGAGCTTTTTGAGCATTTTGACACACCTAGGTAACTTCTCATTCCACCATAAAATTTCAGTTTCTAGGCATGGATAGGATGCCCTAGGAGTCCTCTCACTGTTGGTATAGGTTTTGCTAGGTTTCGTGTCCAATACGCGTCCGTATCGGACAAGTATCAGTAGGCATACCAAGTGTTCGACGAAATGCAACAGTGGGCATTTCGTTCATATTTTCTGAAATAGTTTAAATAGAAAATTAGGTTTTAGCATTGCTTATTGATTTCCAGTTGACTGAGGTGATTATTGCATTGTGTCGTGTCGAATTGGACACGTGAACACGCACGTTTTCGCACGCGTAGCAGTCCCCTGCTACTCGGGGGCTATAACTCCCTGGACACGCCACTTGAACACGAGAAAATTGACACACACTTAGGGGAAGACACTGAAATAAGGCTCCCAAGTTGCACAAGTCCTCGTGTCGTATGGACACGCATTTGTGTGTGCACTGGTCACACACTGAATCGGGTTCAACCGATTTTGGCTACTGATACGCGTGTCGTATCACACACACACGTGTCGTGGACCCAATTCAGGGTGTCCACATCCTAGACCTAGACCCACTCGACACTGGAACACAAGCTCAGATTTGTGTCGTGTCGTGTCGGGTGCACGAGCCCGATTAACACGTGCACGAGACTGTCCTATTCCACTGTCCAGTTCTATTATTTCCTGTGTTTAATTTCTAGTTTTAATTGTTTAATTAATGATTAATTTGCCATTTAATTCCTGAACATGTTTAATAGTTCATGTTAGTTCGAATTTTCATATTGGAATAGGTTTTATGTCATGGAATGGGATTTCGAACCTTGAGTTGGCTGTTGACTGATACCACACTTGATATTTCAATTCCTAAACTTTAATCCCTATTTTAATCTGATTTTAAATGATGTTTCAGTTGTCATTTGATCCTACATATGTATTGATACCTGTTAGTTCGATTTTACTTATTAGAATAGGTTTTATGATCTGGAATGGGATTTTAGACATTGAGGTTAGGCTGATTGTATTGACTGATACATTACATTTAGTTTTTGATTGATTTTTCATTCTATTTAAAAACTGATGTTGATCCTTAGATTCCATGCATTAAATGTTTTGTGTTGTTCACTGTTAGATTACGGACTGATATTGATTCCTTTTCTTTGAACAGAATTCGAATTTGAGGTTAATTGGTTTATTAAACTGTCAATTGTTTCAATATCAAACTGTCAATTAATTTGACTTGGTTCCATTACAGAGAATTGATTTCCTTTCCTTTTTTAAAAACTGTCTTTGATTTTCCTATACACTGTTACAGGAATTTTAAAACCTGAGAATGGGATTCTATATGTTAACTGTCATTGTATAACTGAATTGATGATTAGTACCATACACAAACACACATGTTACACATTGCTAGCTAAGACACTTTTTCCTAATTCACTAACACTCTATGTTCACTCCACTTTTACAGGTTTACACACACCCTCTTCCTTTATGTTTCCTGTCACACAATATCCATGTGTCACTCACTGTTTTTCCCAGGTTTATACATTGTTTTCTATTTGTACACACACACATGCTATTTGTATCACACTGTTTTCAGGTTCTACACACTATTTCTATTCCTATGTGACACTACACTGTTTTCAGTTTAACACTAGCCTATCACTGTCATGCCTTCACCCTCACATGTATTACACTAACTTCCCATTGACACTCTCATGTCACAACACACACATGTACACAATCATATTACCTTTTTCCTATCCTTCTATGTATATGTATATAACATATATATATGTATATACATATATATAGGTGATACTATATTATCATGTATCCTATATATTATAATGTATGTTACTATATTATTTAGATATGTTATATGTGTATATGTGAATATGTGGTTGGTATATATAGGTAATATAGCCTATGGGCCTATAGCCTAGGGCTCATTACCTATGAGTGTGGCTTGAATGCCAGTATAGGATATAGTTGACTTGTATAGTCTAGATGTGGTGTGTGCTTGCTAGAATAGACTAGTTAGGCCTAGTGAACTTGTCTGGCTTAGGTTTGACCTAGTTTGACTAGTCTAGTTGACTAGAGTTGACCAAGAGTTAACTTTAGTCTAGATTGACCTAGATTCATATAGAATGCATTGTAATGCATCTTTATCATTTTAGACTTATAGTGACTTGTACTGTTCTATAGGAGACAGAAACCACTCCTCGGACAGTAGATACTCTTCAGATACTCAGGATACAGGCGAGTACATTCTCTGATCATTTCATATCTTGTTTAGGATTATATTTCCTGTTTTAGATTACTTTACTTGATGTTGACACGTTGGAAACACGGATTAGTACTATATGGATCTTGTCGTGCGATGTTATCCCTTAGCGGATACATAGGGTATTTTGTGTTCGTGTACTTTATCGTGAGCATCGTGTACTCTTTGTATTCGTGACATTCGTGTACAAATCGTGTGAAATCGTGTATTCATGTGTTCACATGATCTTCGTGTACGACTATACTTCGTGTACAATAACATAACTTGGCTAGATCCTTGTGTATTGATTGGGGGGGGGAGTAGAAGTGGTTATGTAATCAATCCAGTAGATTACTCGTGTACAACCTCTTTAGATTACTCGTGTACAACATCGTGCCGTTTACATAACCATCTTGTGCTCCGAATCACTAGTCACTGATAGTTCTCTATATATTGTAGCTATTTACTTACAGTTTCTCTCTTTTTACATCATGTTGTTCTTAGTTTCCTGTATCTTACTCTCTAGCATGTTTGTATTTCCTAACCTGTTATATTTTGTTGAGATGTACTGTACTCGCTCCTGTCCTAACTGGACCTGTTGAAAATTTTGCAGTGAATGATGAGGCTCTGGTGTCTACCATTATGGTGCAGCTTTAGACAACACTTGTGACTTGGACCCACTTGCAGTAGAGGATCTACCACCAGTGGTTTAGACTGCTAGCTTAGACTCTTACCTTGTCTTCTTATTGATACATTATTGTATATTGGGAGTTTATTTATCTGATGTTTCTGGTTATGTATTCATCTTAGACACTTAGACTTTATCTGGATTGTTTCTCTGTGGATTCATTCTGTCTTATCTATCTATCTATCTTTTATCATGCTCTACCTTAGATGTGATTGAGAATGTATTTGTTATGTCACCTCCATTCGGAGTGTATATACCGTATAGGTACATTTATATTGTTAAATGTTTGACCTAGGACAGCGTTCAACCGCCGACACTGCGGCGTAGGCTGGACGTACCCACGTCTCGTGCCCTTACTCTAGGGTGCGGGTCGTGACACGTTCATCACCCACCTTGCTTACGCAGACGATATCCTCATCTTCTCATCCGGAGATATCGGTTCCGTGGAAGCAGTGCACAATGTGCTCCAAAGATACGCCAACTGCTCAGGTCAATGAGTCAACCCCAAAAAAGTGTCATATATGTCCACCACAACACAAATAGGGAGCACGCTGCCACTCTCACCAATATCACCTCCTTTAGCGCCGCTTATCCTCCTTTCTTCTACCTCGGTTGCCCGTTAGTTTATGGCAAATCGAGTGCTGGTATTTTGGAAGGTCTTATCGGCAAAATCAGGAAAAAACTTGTAGGTTGGCATAACGCAAGCTTATCCCCAGGCGGCAAAATCATCCTCATTAATCACGTGCTTTCATCCATCCCGATTTACACCCTCGCGGCATGCTCTCCTCCGAAGCAGGTCCTCAGATACATCGAGAATCTATTGGCAAACTTCCTCTGGGGCCATAATGAATCAAAAGATAAACACCAATGGGCCAGCTAGGGTTCCATGGCCAAGCCTACTGATAAAAGAGGTCTTGGTTTCTTCCGACTGCAATACATTGTCGACGCCTTCTCCATAAAATTATGGTAGAAGCTTCGTGAGAGCCGCTCCCTTTGGGCCCGCTTTATGAAGGCCAAGTATTTCAAACACATCCACCCAGCTAACGCAATCAGCAACAACAGATCGTCGACGGCTTGGCGACGCATTCTGACCGACCGTTCCCTCGCCGAACCAAAGATTCACCTTCTGCTGGGCGCAGGCAATACTGAGATATTCCTCGAACGGTGGTTGGGTACTGATCTTATCCCACACCGCCCTGCCGTCCCAGCTAATAGTAAGATCAGAGATTTGGGAAACAGCACTGGCGACTGGAATAGGATCAGAATCCGGGACTGGATCGGTAAAGAAGCCGCAACTACCCTATGGAACTCCGGCATGAAGATTGGCATGAAAGACAACATTCTCGCGTGGTCAAAGACCCCCAATGTTGCCTTCACAGTCGCTTCGGCCAGAAGGGTCGTGCGCGGGCATGGGCCCTCGGTACCCATCCTGTGCCCTTGCTGGCACCCCTGCATCCCTAAGAAATGGTCATTTCTGGTATGGAGATCGGTCCACAAGAAACTCCCTACTGACGACATCCTTACCACAATCAAATTCAGCCTAGCGTGAGCATGCCTTTGCTGCATCGAGAAACAACCAGAAACAATCGACCACATCCTTCGCCACGGTAAGTCTTCGGCTAGTGTCTGGTCTGACCTCTCCCATCATTGCGGCATGACTTCGGCTGGCGGGAGCTTCAATGATCTTTTGGCTACCTTTGCCAACGCGTCTCATTGCCACCAGATCGTCGTAGCTGACACCACGTAGGTTATCTGGAAGAACCGCAACAAAGCTAGATACGAAGGCCGTCAATTCTCGGCCGACCAGCTCACCCGTGAGGTCATCCGCCAGAGCCTCAAGATGTAACATATCTGCAATCATAGCCAACGGGTTTTCTGGGACCTTTTGTCCTCCTGATCGTTTTGCCAGAAGAGGCTCCCCCTCCCCTTTTTTGTTTTTCGCTTTTTGTGCTTACTTGTAAAGGCCTCGGCATTTTGCGCCTTTTATGAATAAAGGGGGGGGGGGGTTTGTCAATATATATATATATTTTATATATATATATATATATATATATATATATATATATATATACTATCATTATTAGGAGTTAAGGAGTGTTTGGGGTTTTGACCATTGATCACTAGAAGATTAGGAAGAAATGGAAATCGGATAGTGTATCCTTTGTAGATATACATTTCCCTTATGAGTAGTGATATAGCTAAATATGTTATATATATGTTTAAATAGGCACAAGTATGTTAGTTTCAGTCCATGGGGACTAAACTTTGTTCAGTACAGAGACAGATTGTAGGGGGTGTTAATGGCGCTATAACAGTAGCAGGGCAAGGTAAAATATATATATATATATATATATATATATATATATATATATATATATATATATATATATATATATATATATATATTATATATATATATATATTATATATATATATATATATATATATATATATATATATATATATATATATATATATATATATGTATATATACACACATTTATATATATATATGTATATATATGTATATACATATACATGTATATATAATATAAAAATATGTATATATGTATATATACACACATTTATGTTCAGACATGTGGTTGTCTCATAAATGTATGAGTAAGTTTATGTTCAGCCTTGAGCAGTAGGAAGAAGTGAAAATGTGAAATGGGGAGCAGGGCATGTGGGGAACGAAGGCATTTTTGGACTGATTTAGGGGGTGTCTTGTATCAGTTTACAACTGATACTTGAATTAGTGAATAACTGATACTTGCATCACCGTGTTCAAATTAGATGAGGGGTGTTCAGTCATTTGGGATGAACCAAGTATCAAAGGTTTAACTGATAGTATATCAGTATACAACTGATATAGTATCAATTGTACAAGACTGATATTAGGGAAACAGTCCCGAAGGACTGTTTTGGGGTAGTCCAAATGATTAGAGAATGAAATCTGAACCCTAGTCTGGCATTGTATATGTAAAGGGGGTTATGAGGATTTCCTGTGAACAACATAAGGGGGTGGGTTGTTATAGGTTTACACCAGTTATAGGAAGGAATGGGAGTAATTTTAAGTTATACATATGTGTATATATATAGATATATCTCTAAATATTTAGTGATACATCATATATATATATATATATATATATATATATATATATATATATATATATATATATATATATATATATTTGCATTCAGATATGCATATAGTGTCAAAGTGGAAATAGAGAGAATTGAGTTACCTTGTAGCAAGGTATCAATAGCATGAGCATAAGAGAAAATAAGTAAGGCTAAGAAACGTACCATAGAGCATATGCAAAGGCAATATAGTTAGAAACTTTGTGTATGGACACAATAGCTTGGGTATAGACACATACAACCTAGAAATGGCTAATTGGACTAGTTTGACCTAGAATTGACCAATCAACCTAGAATTTTACTATTATGACCTGTTTTCAAGTCCAAACATGATATCGATACAATATTCCCTATTTAGGTCTTTGAGGTGCCATATCGGACGTCATTGATCCTTCATACCAGTTTACAGACGAGTACATTTTCTGATAATTTTTTATTTATGATATTTACTATATTTCATGTAATTTGTGTAGATATACTTGTTTCTTGACACATTGGTCACACGGATTGGTATTTACGGATCCTGGCATGAGATATTATTCTTGTTTACCTTGGTGTATCTCGTGCAAGCCTCGTTGTAGTTCTTGTGCACTATATGGATACCAATTCCCGAGAAGACTTGCTACCTTCTCGTAGAATCCCGTATCATAATGTGTCATGTTTGGATCCACTCTACTAATTGGGGGAGGGAGAATATTAGTCTAGATATGTGGTCAACACCCACCTTGTGCATTGTGTAGATTCTTATGAGTGTTAATCATGCACTTCACATAAGATTAACCAAGCCAGTAGACCTTGTACAACTTCCCAAGCCGGCCACATGTCAAAGCTAATATTCACTCACATAGATAGTTAATTCTTGACTCTTGTACTTGACATGATCAACTTTTACTGTTCTTGCTCTAGTTTACTACTTTGCCCTTGCCATGCATCTTTCATGTACATTCTATTTGCTCTTATATCTTCTCTCTATTTATTGTTTCATAGCTCTTGTCATGTGTTGGGAACTATTGTTGGAGATGTGTTTGTTCTATTCTGACTGGATATATTTTTCAGACGACGGCGAGGACGAGTGTATAACCTACTATGGTCCTCATGACGTAGTATGTATAGACCGAAAGACCCTAGTCCAGGGTTTAGTTCCAGCTGAGGAAGCACTAGCAGTTACTCAGTTAGACTAAGATTTGACTGGACTCTGTCTCCAGCTTATTCAGTATGCTTGTTTATTATTTTAGACTTGTATAACTATATTATGATTCACTCTGGTTTTGTGTTAGATACCTTGCATTCTAAGTTTATTTCTTTATTTCCATCTTTTATTGTGACATATTCTTCTTGTTACACTTGTGATTGAGGTTTATATCATTGTTATCCTCCGATCGGAGATTACCTGTAATGAAAAGTTATTATACTATTATTTGATAGTAGACCTGGACAGCGTTCTACCATTGACTCTGCAGCATAGGCTGGGTGCTATTACGCATTCGTGCCCTTATACAGGGTACAGGTTGTGACACATTTTTAGTGGTGGCCTATGCAGGTCAGATGTCACAATTAGTGCGACGTCATAGTGCGCTCTACTTAGAGTTCTGTTACGAGTCTGATGTATATATATAGGATATAGGCTAAGGATACTCGATCACAAATAGGAAAAACTTCTAATTTATTATTTTATGCAATTGTCCTTTCTAATATTGATTCTTTTACTCTAATTGTCCTCCTTTGATATAATCTATCTTGTGCCATATTGACTTCTTTCTTTCGATATGTCTTCAGAATGGCGAAGACTAAATCCCAGCGGCCGAGGCCTATAGATATTGAGTGGTCTACTATATCCCGCGGACCTTATCTTGTTGCATTTGCTACAGTCGGAGTATCAGTAGCTGCATTCGGGGGCACTCCTCCGCCAGTTACGAGGACAATTCCCGAGGTCGCTGCAGTTACTCCTACTACAGTACCGAAAGCTGCGATAGGGGCTGTCATAGGTGTTCTTCCTCCTCCTACGCAGTGGACTCCTTCGTCTACTGCAGAGGATCTTCCTCCTCCGTCTCCCCTACCTACCGACACGGGGCAGATGTTTGCCTTCTTTCGGGAGATGTTAGAGGCCCAGCCAGTCCAGTCAGAGGCTCAGCAGAGGCAGACGGACACGATGCATCTTTCATGTACATTCTATTTGCTCTTATATCTTCTCTCTATTTATTGTTTCATAGCTCTTGTCATGTGTTGGGAACTATTGTTGGAGATGTGTTTGTTCTATTCTGACTGGATATATTTTTCAGACGACGGCGAGGACGAGTGTATAACCTACTATGGTCCTCATGACGTAGTATGTATAGACCGAAAGACCCTAGTCCAGGGTTTAGTTCCAGCTGAGGAAGCACTAGCAGTTACTCAGTTAGACTAAGATTTGACTGGACTCTGTCTCCAGCTTATTCAGTATGCTTGTTTATTATTTTAGACTTGTATAACTATATTATGATTCACTCTGGTTTTGTGTTAGATACCTTGCATTCTAAGTTTATTTCTTTATTTCCATCTTTTATTGTGACATATATTCTTCTTGTTACACTTGTGATTGAGGTTTATATCATTGTTATCCTCCGATCGGAGATTACCTGTAATGAAAAGTTATTATACTATTATTTGATAGTAGACCTGGACAGCGTTCTACCATTGACTCTGCAGCGTAGGCTGGGTGCTATTACGCATTCGTGCCCTTATACAGGGTACAGGTTGTGACACATTTTTAGTGGTGGCCTATGCAGGTCAGATGTCACAATTAGTGCGACGTCATAGTGCGCTCTACTTAGAGTTCTGTTACGAGTCTGATGTATATATATAGGATATAGGCTAAGGATACTCGATCACAAATAGGAAAAACTTCTAATTTATTATTTTATGCAATTGTCCTTTCTAATATTGATTCTTTTACTCTAATTGTCCTCCTTTGATATAATCTATCTTGTGCCATATTGACTTCTTTCTTTCGATATGTCTTCAGAATGGCGAAGACTAAATCCCAGCGGTCGAGGTCTATAGATATTGAGTGGTCTACTATATCCCGCGGACCTTATCATGTTGCATTTGCTACAGTCGGAGTATCAGTAGCTGCATTCGGGGGCACTCCTTCGCCAGTTACGAGGACAATTCCCGAGGTCGCTGCAGTTACTCCTACTACAGTACCGAAAGCTGCGATAGGGGCTGTCATAGGTGTTCTTCCTCCTCCTACGCAGTGGACTCCTTCGTCTACTGCAGAGGATCTTCCTCCTCCGCCTCCCCTACCTACCGACACGGGGCAGATGTTTGCCTTCTTTCGGGAGATGTTAGAGGCCCAGCCAGTCCAGTCAGAGGCTCAGCAGAGGCAGACGGACACGATGCATTAGGGTATGGACGATGCCTACCAGCTCGCTCTAGCAGGAGTAGAGCGAGGAGCTCCAGCACAGGGTATACAGACGAGGCCGGGCAATATCTATGATTTTAAAAAGTTAGGGCCTCGGGATTTCAAGGGGATCGAGGGCATTATCTATGAAGATGACTGGCTCGAGGATATCGAGCATCTCATGAGGGTTTCCCATCTCGCAGATGATCTAAAGGTCGAGGCGGTTGGACTGCAGCTGTTAGACGTCGCCCGCACTTGGTTTAGAAAAGAGCCGACTCTAGCTAGAGAAGGCCACACCTGGGCGGAGTTCAAGGACTTGTCTCAGAAAAAGTTTTTCGTCCCTACGGACAAGATAGATTTGGCCATGCAGTTCCAAAACCTCTAGCAGGGAGGCATGTCTGTAGAGGAGTACGCTGTAGAGTTCGACAGGTTAAGCCGATATGCCTAGTACATGGTAAGGGACCCAAAGATTAGGGCGAGCCGCTTTAGAAAGGGGTTGACTTGGGATGTGAAGATCCTCATCCCCTCCTTCTACTCAACGTACGTTGAGATCCTTGCGGAGGCACGTATGATAGAGCAAGAGTTGGGCTTGAAGCCCATAAGGGACCGTAATTTCTTTTCGGGGACTACTAGAAGCGTCGGGGCTGCTAAGTGTCCACAGTTCAACACCATTTATTTTTGACATAGCAGTATCAGACCCTAGCTAGGGCGCCCATTCAGCAGGCACAATACCAGCCGCAGAGGCCGGTTCAGAATGCCCCTCTGTGCCACTTCTGTAAGAAGCCTTGGCACATTTGGGTGGTTTGGAAGAAGAGGCTAGGGGTGTGCCTCTATTATACCGTAAGCTATCAGTTAAGGGAGTGTCCTACGATCCCTCGTAGGGCATCCTAGGGAGCAGGTGCAGCTCCGGGGGTACCAGGAAGGCCACCTGCAATACAGCCGAGTGGTACGCTACTTTCGACGCAGCAGCAACATTTTATTCAGCACCAACAGTTGAGGGGTGCTCATGGCAGAGCATTTGTACAAGCGGTTGAGGAGGCCGAGCCCGTCGATAATGTTGTAGCAGGTTCTGTTCTTCTCGATTCTATTTCAGCTTCAGCTTTGTTTGATAGTGGTGCATCACATAGCTTTATATCTATTTTTTTGCTCTCAAGCATCATATACCTGCTGAATCTTTCGGTACTTGCAAGATCATGATCGGGGAGGTATTATACTGGTCGGTGATATTTATAAGGGACGGAGTATTTCATTGGTATTCGACGTAACAAAAGGGTGAACAAACTTTTTGCTTTATTGAACGTATAAGGTATCTGTGTACAAAGAAGTCCTAAACAAGATATTCTAAGTACAGGGAAAAGAGGTTTCTGAAAAAGTCTCACGGTGGAGATCGAGCACTGCAGCAGTTCCTTTACTCTGTTGACGATCTGACGAGGAATCAACCTTGATATGGCTCTCTGGCACCTTTGATGGGACTCTGGGGTTATCGATCAAGAAGCCGTCTGGATGAGAAGATCCCTTGAAGATGGTTGGTTGGTTCTTTGGTTGATAGGTTGATGAGGGTGGTCGACTCTTCGTGGATGAAGATCGCTGCTCCTTTGAAGATTGTCGATTGTCGATGTTCCCTCTATCGATTTCGATTATCGATCGATCCTCCAGTGGAAGAAAAACTCCTTCTTATTTATAGAGAACCGAGCACATATGCATATATATTAGGGTTCCTGAGATATAAAAGAATCTGTCGTCATTGTACAGTGCTGGCTTCTGCGGCACTAACACATGGCGGACATCGAGATTTCCCTCAAACGAGATCTCTGGTGGTTATAAACATAACCGAATGAGGTGACACATGGTGCGTGTCGATTTGCTTGTTTGGATATAGCCGAGTAAATCTTGGGATTTTATCTTAAATTTGGAGTCTAATTGATCCTCGTCTAAGATTTAAATCAATCTGTTATAAAATCAATCATGATTTAATCCCAATCTTCTCTGCAAGAGGCGGTTTAAACAAACCAATTAGGGTGGACCCATGCTTTCTTTGCCTCTGGTGAGAACTAAGTGCTACTGTGCTTCTTTGGCAACGAGTAGACCGTGCTTCTAGAGATGACGGAACCTCTGTGCTTTCAGGCGACAAGTGTACTTGGCTTCGAATAACGACGAGACTTCTGTGCCTATAGAGCAACTTACGAAGCTATCTTTCAGGCTACCAGAGTCACTGTACTATAGGCGACAAATAGGCTTGTGCTTTAGGTTGGCGAGGTTATTGTACTTTTGGAGCAACAGGTTGACTTGCATTGGTTGCGATGGGAGTTCCTAAGTCTCTTGTAGAGAAGTGACTTAAGCTTCTGATCTGAAGCAGATGACTGTGCCAAAGGAATGGAGATGGTGTGAGCATATCACCATCTTACGCCTCATGCGGACGTACGTAAGTAGCTGAACCTTTGAACAGTGTAGACGTTGGCTTCGAAAGGAAGGATATGATACCCTTGTATGTCTGAGATTTGTGCAGGTAGATAGCTGCGCCTCTGGAGTGAAGAAACCAGCTACGACCATCTTGTTTCTAAGGTTGGCAAAGGCAGGTGGTTGCGCCTCTGGCTTCTTCAAAGTGCTGAGTTACTGATATACTTCTGAGAGGCTGCGCCCACTAGAATATCAGAATATGCTTCGGTGGAGGTCAATCCTCCAGCGTGTGTAGCGAGAAAAATGAAGGATGTGCTTCGATAAAGATTGCATCCCTTGTAGATCCTTCTAGGCTTCTGTCAAATCTGTACTAGATCCTTTATAGAAGAACAGAATTAGTCCCTTATGTGTGGTCTTGATGTGTCTATACTAGACTTCGGTAGACATGACAATGAAGGGACTACTATCCATATCTTCTATTTTATCTTTTTAGTACGGAGCCTTAGTCTTATGCATCTTCTGCGCTTTGGCGAAAGGATGTCTTCAGCTGAGATTTTTCATGCTTCTACAAGACCCCCTTGAAAGTGTCCCAAACTTGAGTCAAGCTCGGCATACTTTGAACATAAGCATGAACACGAGTCGGGACTGTACGAGCTTGGTGATGGCTGGTGTCACGCCTAGCTCTTAGCATTAATTGTCCTGAGTCATCATTTCAGAGCATGGACTCCTGATGGCTTCTTGATATTGGAGCCTCTTGCATCTTTACAGGGATCGCAAATCTCTTTAGCAGAGGTGGTTCAGAGCCACGTTCCTTCGGTCACTCGCAGTACTGCCATCTGCTATGGAGTGGAGCTTTAGCTTAACTTGTAAGCTTCCTTCTGATTGATGTCTGGCTCGTGCTTGGACCACGCAAACAGCCTGCATAAAGGATTGTCCTCCTCCAAAAGAAGACTCAACTGCTTCAACAGTGGCCTTGCTTGCCCGATGTTCAACTCCTGGCGACCCTGGAGTTTGCTTGAGACGACCGTCGGTGGCAAATCTTTTTATCCAAAGAAGTTGTAGTAGAACTACTACTGGATCTCGAGATGTCTCGCATTCTAGATGTCATGGACGTCAATGTTGTCTCGGATCTCTACTTTCTGGGTTAGGATTACCTGTCATTCTGACCGAGAAATAGCAAGGCCTGCTGCTGTGGTTGCTCTCGCTGGCCAGCAGGGGAGATAGGGAGTCATGTGCTTGTCTTCATCCCCGGCTCGGGCCAGTAGCAGCTTCGGGCAATAGCTTCCTTTTGACCAGGAAGTGATTGGCTCTGTCACTGCCTCGTCCGTGCTCCTGAGAGCTTGTACCGCTATTTCAGCTTTTTTGCTTCTGTGTATGTAACTACGAAGAGTCTGTAATAGGTCTTTGTAGCCACATGTTTTTATATGTAGAAGCCTTCTTGTTCCCTTTGCTTTTGGCTCCAGAACAAATAGGGAATCTTTATAATAGATTTGCTTGACTAGAGGTAATATGGACGTGGTAGGCTTGATCTTGGCTAGGGTATAGAACAACAATCCATAGGTAATACAGACGTGAACTATTTTCTAAATCGCCGAGATAATCATAGAACTGATGCGAGAAGAACGACTACTCAGAGGTAATGTGGACATGGTAGTCGCGTCTTCCAGGCGTAGAGGAGAAATTCGGAGATAATGTGGACGTGAAGTACTTCATCGACTTGAGAGAATATATAGGAGGAAGAGCGAGAGATCCCCTTACCAGAACTCATGGGCACCCATTTTGGGGGGTGTGGGTGCCTATGCTAGTTCTGTCTTCAGATGTAATACTTCTTTAGGAATTGCCATTGATGGGCATCATTAGTAAGTCCCCATTAGGCTTAGCTAGCCGATAAGTACCGTTGGAGTACACCGTTTCTATAACGAACGGTCCTTCCCACTTGGGCTCAAACTTTCCAGCCGTCTTGTGGGTCATCACCATTGGTCTCCGTATTGCCAAGATGAGGTCGCCACCTGGTATGATCTTTCGTGGACCTTTTTGTTGAAGGCCCCAGAGATGCGAGCTTGGTAAAGCTCAATCCTTTGCTGCACGAGCAAGCACTTTTCATCCAACGCTTCTAGCTCTTGTAACCTCCTGCGCTGATTGTCTTCGACGGTTAACTGATTGGTGATCATGTTAGCAGACAACATCTTCTTAAGGACTTTACCCATACTGGTATCGTAGCGAAAGTTGAGGAGTCAGAAGAGTGTGAGTGCCTCATAACTTCTTCTTCTGAATCTTCTGAGGTGGTCGGAGGTGTAACATACCCCAGTCCTCGACGAGTACGCTGGTAGTAGTTTTCAGCTTTTTCCTTTGGGGTGTGAATCCGTATGGGAAGACGTCGGCCTTTGTCCTAATTGAGCCCTTTGTTGCTATTCAGGTCATATAGAGCCCATCTTCTGGATAAGGTTTTTGGCCTGCACCGTGTAGCGGTAGAACTATATTTTGTCGCTGTCGAGATCTGGGTCTTATTCGCTGTGGATGCTCCAATCGACCGAATATGATGGGTCCCTCTTCTTTTTTTCCTGTCTGGAAGTACGAAGTAGGCACCTCGGGCAGGGACAACCCGGCTCACATGGTTGGCAGTTGTCACTTGCGTCTGTAGTTTACATAGAGAATTATCCAAGAAATACTTGGTGTTCCAGCACGCGCCAGAGTAGTTCGATGACAACTTTCTATTGATGAAGTGGGATATCTTGTCCCGAGGGATTACGTCGTCGAAAGAGTGGGCCTCTGTATCGACGCAGACGTAATCTTCTAGCTAGTCGTCAGTGAGGGCTAGATTTTCTGCCTTAGGAGAAGGTGGACGCATTCCTTTCAGCTTGACCATCAAAGGAATGGTGGTCGAATGCTCCTGCGCCTTCATGGTCGACTTTAGGGACCTCCGTGGTAAGTCGTTTTATTCTTTGAACTTGTCTATTCCTTTCGCATCTTATGACTGTGCAGTTTGAGCAGGCGGGACCTTCTTGGTCAGAGCGGGGATTTTCTGAATTGCTTGTGCCTGATGCGCCTCGAAACGTCGAGGCCGATGAGGGGGACACCATTGCCGCTCATTCTGATCCTGGAGGTATTCCTCCTGTAACGCCCCAGTCCTAAAATACTTAGGACTAGGTACGCATCCATGCCAGCTGCATACATACTAAGTATACTCCAATATATGGAAACCTCGTATGTATACATAAGCTGTAAAATGCAGTAAACCAAGAGTAATCTAATCTCATCCACAAATGAAGAATAAAGGATATCATATAATCAACTGTAATAAGTCCTTGTACAATACGTTGGGCGGAGACAAAGTCCACGCCAACTATCTCAAATAAAAGGGTACAAGAAGGAATAGAGGAATTAACAAGACTAGCCAAGTGTAATCATCTTTGAAGGATGGAGAAGATCGCGACCTCGGCTGGAACACCTGTAATATCATAGAAGCACACATACCTGGAGAGATAACCAGGTCCTCAGAGGGACGTAACAAGATACAGGAAGAACTTGCCATATGAACTGAATATAAATGTACCATAAAATAAAGATAAAGTAAAAGTGTCCAAACCATAACACGGCTCAATATCCCATCATCGAAACAGTAGGCTACCCCTACAACCAAACAAGGACAAGGGGTAACTTACTATTCCGCGATGTGATATTTTTCCATGCCATGATTGGAACATAAAATTTGCTATGTTCTCCTAACCTTTCTAGTAGGCAATTTAGAAGACATCTCGATGTATGGGCAGGTGAAGGCTGACTCCCCCAGGACAACTCATAACACGCACACGTCACGTACCAATACTATCAGCCGGCATAACTCGAGGCTAGCGGCCCACGTGACCCATCAGTCCACATAGATCGAGGCTAGTGACCCTCGCGACTCGACTACCGTAGTACGCAGTTACTACAGCTTTTGGATTTGGGTAGCCCATACATTTAACTGTCTTCTCCCTTCCAAGGTCCCTAACAGAAGGTAGTTCACTAAGACTAGGTCCATATGCATACAAAAAGGCAAGAAGGAAAAATAACTGAAAGCAAAATAAAGTGAACTAAAAATAGCAAATAATGGATCCAACTATAAACAGATAATAAATATACATTAATAAATAAATAAAGATGCATCTAATTATAAACAGTAAATAAGGCAAGGTATCTTACCTGCGGGTGGTGCGAGAAACAGCAAAATCCAACAATCGGAATCGTCAACACGAAAGTCAAAATCCACAAGAAGCTCCGGATGCTGAAACAAACATCACGAACAAGTTTGGAATAAAAGATATGCCTAGGAAACGCCTGTCCAAAAGTTAAATTCTGGAACAGGGACAAAATTATAATTTTGGGTCAAAATGATGTCCGTCGTTGGACCCGCTTTGCACCAAAATACGTGCCAATATCTATGGTCTCTAAAGTCGTCAAACTATATGTCTACAGATTTGTTTTGATGAGACGAACCCAACGGTATGTCCAATTTTGGATTCCGGTGGGCTGCGCACAAAATCGCCCGTTGAGTGGGATTGTGGGCCCGCCAAAATAGCGTCCCGATCAACGGTCTCAGAATCGGACCAAACTTGGCTCATAGGACCAGAAAAATATTTCGAGTCCAATGGCGCAAGTTTCATCGCGATATGATGAGCGTACACAAAGTTGTGACTTAATTTGCAAAGGGTCGATATGGGGTATCTCGACGGATATGCACTGATTTTGTCGCGCACATGCAACGAAATCGGGTTCCATCAGTTCCCACACGTCGACAACATCCATACGCGCCTTTCGATGCGTATAGTGTGCGACCACGTTGCCCGGTTTGTCGGGGCGCACGCCGTATCGGGTGTTTTTTCACATTTTTGAAAACAGAATTTGATATATTTTTGAGAACTTTAACTAAGTGTAACTTTCTACATAGTAGATGAAAAGTGAATCCAGAAGGTGCGTTACCATCTCGGTTATGTTGTTATTCTCTGCCATCAATTAGTTTCTACAAACTCCTATTGTACAGAAATAAAAGTGGCCGACAAGTTTCAAAACAGTTTTTAATATTACAGAAAAGTGGTTTTTCTCCAACTTCGTCTCGATTTTTCGAGCAAATTGGATGGCCATGTCGAAATCTACCTGGGGATCTCGAAGAGGGTCATGTGGACTTTCTACACGAATTTACGGATCAAAAATCGGAGTAGAATTGACAGAGAAATTAATCGAGAAAGGGGGTTACCTTAAAGTGGGAATCTGTTGTTGTTGTTGTTGTTGTCGTCGTCGTCGTCATTTCCGTCGCCGCTGTCGCTCCGGCGAGGCTGATACGCTCGTCGAGGAGAGAGAGGAGCTTGGAGGAGAGAGGAGGAAGAAGATGGAGAAGAATTTAGGGTTTGGTTTTGACTAAAACATATATATATATATATATATAACTATATATATTAGGTTAATGAAGGGAGGGTTGCGGCCCCTTTGCAGCATGATGCTGCTGCTTCTAATTGCTTTAATGGGCGGCCAAAGCAAGCTGCTATTGCTTCTATTTTAATTGTGGTCGGTTCCCACATGGTGGGGCCGACAACATATATACTCTCTTTTTTTCTTTTCTTTTCTTTAACCTAATGTATTCTTTTATATATATACATATATACAATTATATCTATATCTATTATGCATATATCTACATGTACCATAAAATCTCCACAAATTTAGATAATAATTTAATATTATCTATTCAAATAATTAATGTATTTAAACACATGTACATACATATATACAAATTCAATTAACCATAAAAGGCAACAGTTAATAATATTTAGTAGTAATAATTAATGTACTTATTCATAACAAAAATAACATTAATAATAATAAAATTTTAAAATAGTCAAATGGGGTCTTGTTGGACTTATACCACACTTCCTTATCCGGGTCCAGAATATTTTGCAAATATTGCAAAATATTATTTAAATAATAAAATATCAATAATTGCACAAAAAAAATAATTAGAAATTGTACATAAAATTCTAAAATAATTTAGGAATATTGCTACGTACATAAAATAGGTCTACATGGCCGCCTTGGTCACACCATATGTCTACTTGGGCTTGTGTTTGATCCAGGCCCAGTTCGGGTTGGTTTGGTCTAACCGGGTCAATAAAATCATTAAATAAAATAATAGTTAAATAAAATATTTTAAATGAGTCATTACACAACTCGGCCTGGTTTTCCTAGTTCGGTCATCCCCATGGCAAGGCTTTCCCACACATGGCTAGTACACTAGTCAAGGCACACTGTTACATCTTCCGTGCCAAAATTCATGGTAGTCTTGTGTTCCAAAATTCAACAATGGCTAAGGTTATTATTAATAATTAGTAAAAAACCATAAATTGTATAAATTTATTTTTTTAAGTCTAATAAAATAAAAAATAATAATAATAAAAATAGGGGTTTTACATCCTACCCAACTTACAAGAATTTCGTCCTCGAAATTTAGGATTAATAGGGTAGATAGGGTTGATGGATAGAAAGAGTTCGTCAATACCAAAATACAATTAAATTTGGAGGAGGCGATAAAACGCCGTTCAACACTACCATGCAATAGAAAATTGTGAAGTCGATATATACAAAAATATATCATGGTTATGAAATTGAATAAGGGTTGCTAATGAAGGTGACAAAATTTTGAATATCTAATTTAGAAGAACAGTAAGGAAGTGAGTAGACCAAAGAAAATAAATTAGACATTATGAGATGTGATTCCTTAAGGGAGAACTAGATACTAATCGTCTTGGTCGAGGGTTTGATTAAGTGATGAGTAGAATCACTCTCGAGTGCTCAAAAATAACTGGGAGGATACGATAATAATTCTAGGGTTGAAGAAATGAGGAGTAGTTAAAGGCGAGGATACAGCCACATGAGTCGGTCGGTGGCTATCTACATTTGTGTATAATTAACCGATTGGGCAACCAAAGATGATACCTTGAGTCTATTTAGCAAGTACAGTACCTTGTCTTTCCAAAATAAGTAAAACACAATAACAACAAAGGTTTCAAAGATGGTGTTATATATTGAGTACGAATTGTGGGGTTCATAGGCGGCGAAAACAATCCAAATGAGAGTTGTCATGTCTGTCGCGGATGAGACTCTAAGGCAAGTTTACTATGTCTTCATCCACGTAGAATAATATGTGATAAGCGAACCAAAGTGCAATAGGTTGATCAGACCATCATGCACCGGTTCTGATTAGACAATATGTTAGTGGGTGCACCCAATAAAATATGTCATGATCAAGCTTGATAACGAAATAAGCTTGTAAAACTGAAGCTACATTAGCAGCATGGGATAGTCAAAATATGTACAAGGGAGGTACTGATGGAGGAAATTAAATAGTCCCGGATCTTTTAAAATCAAGGCTCGCCCGAAGTGTAGGCCTATACAGTTGTCCTAGTGTTTCTTTATTTATAGCTTGGTAGACTAGATAAGGTAGGGTCCTCTAAATTTTATAGTCTAAGTGAACTTACCAAAGTGGTTCACAAGGAAAAAAAAAGTTTGTTAGGTGGTGCGATTCTACCCAACTTACAAGAGTTAAACTAATAGTATCATGGGACAATGGGTCAAGCAATCAAGATAGAATATAAATTTAAGCATTTAAGGAATCATGTAGAACAAAATCACATATCGATCGAAAGTATTGAGTCGAGGTTGAGTCTCTAATTGAAGCCAGGGAGTATTTTGGTGTCATGGTAAAAATTATTGTTTGGCCATTTGATCAGAAAGTCATATCGAGAAATAGAGTGCAAGGAGACGTGTTTTAGTGGGACATAATATGTCTACATGAAGGTAGGCTTGTCTAGGCCTTACATATGGAATTTGTTGGAGGAAAAAGTCTACTGTTGTACTCCAAATATTCAAGTCACGGTAAGGAATGCCAAAAGATCTAAAATAGAAAGTGGGAGTTCACGAGGTGATAATTAATGCACAAAAAGAAAGAAGATCAAGTTAAAGCATGAAATAAAATTAATTTAAAGAATCGAGTATTATAATTTAGGGTCATAGTTCTAGAGAAAAAAAATAGTCTCCTAGATGGATTCGGTTAAGGAACAAACAAATCACTATTCAAACTGCAAACAGTTAGTAGGTCACGAGGGAAGGTCGAGTAAGTCAAGATTGGGATACAATCGCCTAGTTTGGTAGATGACTAACAACATTTGTGTACATACTACTATCACGGTCATGGTTGATATGGCAATTAGTGTGGAGTACATCTATCTTATTAGAGCTATCTTGATGGCCTACCATTAAAATTTTAACTCAAGTTTCCACCAAAGGTTTCTTAATAAAATTTTCAAAAATAATCCACCAAAATTTGTATTCACTCCAAGCCGTTCAAATTCATCATAAATTTTTTTTTTTAAATCACTCTCATAAATCTCAAAGCAAACTTTTATCATGTTACTACTAACCTTTTCCAAAATTAACATTTAAATTCAACTATTTAACTCAAGAGTTCGTAATTTACGAATCCATAAAAATTTCACAATCAACCAAAAATTTAACATTCTAAAATTTTCAAATAACTCATAATAAAACTCTTAGCATATTAAAAGCAATCTCAAAAATTAAGCTCATTGCTCTCATCAATTTTAACTTCTATTCATGCTAAGTTATTCCAACAAAATCACAACTTTTAAATGGTAACTTCCTTTAATCAATCAAAATAACCTTCCATCACATCCTTCAAAATTCTCCCAAAATTTTTAATATTAGCAATCCCTCATTAAAATAAATTTCCAAATAATCTTATCAGTCAAATTTTTTTTTTTTTACCAAAAATCTAAATAGATTTGTAAATCCTCAATCATAGGACACAATTTCAAGTAAAGAAAAAAATTCTCAAAATCATTTTCAATTATTGTAAACCAAAATTTACCATCATTACTTCCACTTAAAATTCAAAATTTACTAAACACGAAAATCGTAAGTTGTACAACTCAATTTAAATAATTCCTACGGCCATTTTTAAAAGCTAAGATCATTTTTAAACCAAGTTTATAATCGTTCAAAGGTGTATAACCATAATCCAATAAATCATAAATATCACAACTCGAAATCAATTAAATTTAATATTTGTTCCAAGACGTATAGCTATAACCCAATACATCATAAATATCAAATCTCAAAAAGCCAATCAATTTCTTAAATCAGGGGTATAGAGAGTCTAGCTTCATTTTCTTTTATTCCTTACTGCAGTATCAATCCCATGGTGTTTACTATTTAGAAATCTCAAGATTAAAACTTTCCGTAGCAATATCCTACTTTACCAATTACTAATCATTAAATCACACTAAAAAGCCTTTTTAACTCAATTAGAGTCTTGAATGTATTCCAATTGCCAATATAACCATTCTAGCCCTGTGTTTGACCTATAAATATATACTAGTATAGTCATCTTCCTAGTTGAAACTAATCACGAAAATAAGAATCAACGGTAGAAAGGAATCAAGCAAGATGCAATTCAAGGAGGTCAAACAAGAGTTCAAAATTTGAAGCCAAGGGAAGGGGTCAAACGGTATGGATGAGATTCATAAATTCTAATCCTATGTTGCAGGCTCACATCGGTACAATTACGTAACCGAAGTGACAAACTCGACCTGTATGGGCCACCACAAAAATATGTAACGCCCCAGTCCCAAAATACTTAGGACTAGGTACGCATCCATGCCAGCTGCATACATACGAAGTATACACCAATATATGAAAACCTCGTATGTATACATAAGCTGTAAAATGTAGTAAACCAAGAGTAATCTAATCTCATCCACAAATGAAGAATAAAAGATATCATATAATCAACTGTAATAAGTCCTTGTACAATACGTTGGGCGGAGACAAAGTCCACTACCAACTATCTCAAATAAAAGCGTACAAGAAGGAATAGAGGAATTAACAAGACTAGCCAAGTGCAATCATCTTTGAAGGATGGAGAAGATCGTGACCTCGGCTGGAACACCTGCAATATCATAGAAGCACACACACCTGGAGAGATAACCAGGTCCTCAGAGGGACGTAACCAGATACATGAAGAACATGCCATATGTACTGAATATAAATGCACCATAAAATAAAGATAAAGTAAAAGTGTCCAAACCATAACACGGCTCAATATCCCATCATTGAAACAGTAGGCTACCCCTACAACCAAACAAGAACAAGGGGTAACTTACTATTCCGCGATGTGACATTTTTCTATGCCATGATTGGAACATAAAATTTGCTAAGTTCTCCTAACCTTTCTAGTTGGCAATTTAGAAGACATCTCGATGTATGGGCAGGTGAAGGTTGACTCCCCCAAGACAACTCATAGCACGCATACGTCATGTACCAATACTATCAGCCGGCATAACTCGAGGCTAGCGGCCCACGTGACCCATCAGTCCACATAGCTCGAGGCTAGTGACCCTCGTGACTCGACTACCGTAGTACGCAGTTACTACAGCTTTTGGATTTAGGTATCCCATACATTTAACTGTTGTCTCCATCCCAAGGTCCCTAATAGAAGGTAGTTCACTAAGACTAGGTCCATATGCATACAAAAAGGCAAGAAGGAAAAATAACTGAAAGCAAAATAAAGTGAACTAAAAATAGCAAATAATGGATCCACCTATAAACAGATATTAAATATGCAGTAATAAATAAATAATGATGCATCTAATTATAAACAGTAAATAAGGCAAGGTATCTTGCCTGCGGGTGGTACGAGAAACAGCAAAATCCAACAATCAGAATCGTCAACACGAAAGTCAAAATCCACAAGAAGCTCCGGATGCTGAAACAAACATCACGAACGAGTTTGGAATAAAAGATATGCCTAGAAAACGCCTGTCCAAAAGTTAAATTCTGGAACAGGAGCAAAATCGTAATTTCGGGTCAAAACGATGTCCGTCGTTGTACCCGCTTTGCACCGAAATGTGTGCCAATATCTATGGTCTCTAAAGTCATCAAACTATATTTCTATAGATTTGTTTTGATGAGACAAACCCAATGGTATGTCCAATTTTGGATTCCGATGGGCTGCGCACAAAATCGCCCGTTGAGTGGGATTGTAGGCCCACCAAAATAGCGTCCCGATCAACGGTCTCAGAATCGGACCAAACATGGCTCACAGGACCAGAAAAATATTTCGAGTCCAATGTCGCAAGTTTCATCGCGATATGATGAGCGTGCACAAAGTTGTGACTTAATTTGCAAAGGGTCGATACGGGATATCTCGACGGATACGCACTGATTTCGTCGCGCACATGCAACAAAATCGGGTTCCGTCAGTTCCCACACGTCGACAACATCCATACGTGCCTTTCGATGCGTATAGTGTGCGACCACGTCACACGGTTTGTCGGGGCGCACACCGTATCGGGTGTTTTTCCACTTTTTTGAAAATAGAATTTGATATATTTTTGAGAACTTTAACTACGTGTAACTTTCTACATAGTAGATGAAAAGTGAATCCAGAAGGTGCGTTACCATCTCGGTTATGTTGTTATTCTCTGCCATCAATTAGTTTCTACAAACTCCTATTGTACAGAAATAAAAGTGGCCGACAAGTTGGTGTTTCAAAACAGTTTTTAATATTGCAGAAAAGTGGTTTTTCTCCAACTTCGTCTCGATTTTTCGAGCAAGTTGGATGGCCATGTTGAAATCCACCTGGGGGATCTCGAAGAGGATCATGTGGACTTTCTACACGAATTTATGGATCAAAAATCGGAGTAGAATTGACAGAGAAATTAATCAAGAAAGTGGGTTACCTTAAAGTTGGAATATGTTGTTGTTGTTGTCGTCGTCGTCGTCGTTTCCGTCGCCGCTATCGCTCCGGCGAGGCTGACACGCTCGTCGAAGAGAGAGAGGAGGTTGGAGGAGAGAGGAGGAAGAAGATGGAGAAGAATTTAGGGTTTGGTTTTGACTAAAACATATATATATAACTATATATATTAGGTTAATGAAGGGAGGGTTGCGGCCCCTTTGCAGCATGATGTTGCTGCTTCTAATTGCTTTAATGGGCGGCCAAAGCAAGCTGCTATTGCTTCTATTTTAATTGTGGTCGGTTCCCACATGGTGGGGCCGACCACATATATACTCTTTTTTTTCTTTTCTTTTCTTTAACCTAATGTATTCTTTTATATATATACATATATACAATTATATCTATATCTATTATGCATATATCTACATGTACCATAAAATTTCCACAAATTTAGATAATAATTTAATATTATCTATTCAAATAATTAATGTTTTTAAACACATGTACATACATATATACAAATTCAATTAACCATAAAAGGCAATAGTTAATAATATTTAGTAGTAATAATTAATGTACTTATTCATAACAAAAATAACATTAATAATAATAAAATTTTAAAATAGTCAAATGGGGTCTTGTTGGACTTATACCAAACTTCCTTATCCGGGTCCAGAATATTTTGCAAATATTGTAAAATATTATTTAAATAATAAAATATCAATAATTGCACAAAAATAAAATAATTAGAAATTGTACATGAAATTCTAAAATAATTTAGGAATATTGCTACGTACATAAAATAGGTCTACATGGCCACCTTGGTCACACCATATGTCTACTTGGGCTTGGGTTTGGTCCAGGCCCAGTTCGGGTTGGTTTGGTCTAACCGGGTCAATAAAATCATTAAATAAAATAATAGTTAAACAAAATATTTTAAATGAGTCAATACACAACTCGGCCTGGTTTTCCTAGTTCGGTCATCCCCATGGCAAGGCTTTCCCACACATGGCTAGTACACTAGTCAAGGCACACTGTTACATCTTCCGTGCCAAAATTCATGGTAGTCTTGTGTTCCAAAATTCAACAATGGCTAAGGTCATTATTAATAATTAGTAAAAAACCATAAATTGTATAAATTTATTTTTTTAAGTCTAATAAAATAAAAAAATAATAATAATAAAAATAGGGGTTTTACATCCTACACAACTTACAAGAATTTCGTCCTCGAAATTTAGGATTAATAGGGTAGATAGGATTGATGGATAGGAAGAGTTCGTCAATACCAAAATGCAATTAAATTTTGGAGGAGACGATAAACGGCGTTCAACACTACCATGCAATAGAAAATTGTGGAGTCGATATATACAAAAATATATCATGGTTATGAAATTGAATAAGGGTTGCTAATGAAGGTGGCAAAATTTTGAATATCCAATTTAGAAGAACAGTAAGGAAGTGAGTAGACCAAAGAAAATAAATTAGACATTTATGAGATGTGATTCCTTAAGGGAGAACTGGATACTAATCGTCTTGGTCGAGGGTTTGATTAAGTGATGATTAGAATCACTCTCGAGTGCTCAAGAATAATTGGGAGGATACGATAATAATTCTAGGGTTGAAGAAATAAGGAGTAGTTAAAGGCGAGGATACAGCCACATGAGTCGGTCGGTGGCTATCTACATTTGTGTATAATTAACCGATTGGGAAACCAAAGATGATACCTTGAGTCTATTTAGCAAGTACAGTACCTTGTCTTACCAAAATAAGTAAAAGACAAGAACAACAAAGGTTTCAAAGATGGTGTTATATATTGAGTACGAATTGCGGGGTTCATAGGTGGCGAAAACAATCCAAATGAGAGTTGTCATGTCTGTCGCGGATGAGACTCTAAGGCAAGTTTACTATGTCTTCATCCACGTAGAATAATATGTGATAAGCGAACCAAAGTGCAATAGGTTGATCAGACCATCATGCACCGGTTCTGATTAGACAATATGTTAGTGGGTGTACCCAATAAAATATGTCGTGATCAAGCTTGATAACGAAATAAGCTTGTAAAACTGAAGCTACATTAGCAGCATGGGATAGTCAAAATATGTACAAGGGAGGTACTGATGGAGGAAATTAAATAGTCCCGGATCTTTTAAAATCAAGGCTCGCCCGAAGTGTGGGCCTATACAGTTGTCCTAGTGTTTCTTTATTTATAGCCTGGTAGACTAGATAAGGTAGGGTCCTCTAAATTTTATAGTCTAAGTGAACTTACCAAAGTGGTTCACAAGGAAAAAAAAGTTTGTTAGGTGGTGTGATTCTACCCAACTTACAAGAGTTAAACTAATAGTATCATGGGACAATGGGTCAAGCAATCAAGATAGAGTATAAATTTAAGCATTTAAGGAATCATGTAGAACAAAATCACATATCGGTCGAAAGTATTGAGTCGAGGTTGAGTCCCTAATTGAAGCCAGGGATTATTTTGGTGTCATGGTAAAAATTATTGTTTGGCCATTTGATCATAAAGTCATATCGAAAAAATAGAGTACAAGAAGACGTGTTTTAGTGGGACATAATATGTCTACATGAAGGTAGGCTTGTCTAGGCCTTACATATGGAATTTGTTGGAGAAAAAAGTCTACTGTTGTACTCCAAATATTCAAGTCACGGTATGGAACGCCAAAAGATCTAAAATAGAAAGTGGGAGTTCACGAGGTGATAATTAATGCACAAAAATAAAGAAGATCAAGTTAAAGCATGAAATAAAATTAATTTAAAGAATCCAGTAATATAATTTAGGGTCACTGTTCTAGAGAAAAAAAATAGTCTCCTAGATGGATTCGGTTAAGGAACAAACAAATCACTATTCAAACTGCAAATAGTTAGTAGGTCACAAGGGAATGTCGAGTATGTCAAGATTGGGATACAATCGCCTAGTTTGGTAGATGACTAACAACATTTGTGTATATACTACTATCACGGTCATGGTTGATATGGCAATTAGTGTGGAGTACATCTATCTTATTAGAGCTATCTTGATGGCCTACCATTAAAATTTTAACTCAAGTTTCCACCAAAGGTTTCTTAATAAAATTTTCAAAAATAACCCACCAAAATTTGTATTCACTCCAAGCCGTTCAAATTCATCATAAATTTTTTTTTAAATCACTCTCATAAATCTCAAAGCAAACTTTTATCACGTTACTACTAACCTTTTCCAAAATTAACGTTTAAATTCAACTATTTAACTCAAGAGTTCATAATTTACGAATCTATAAAAATTTCACAATCAACCAAAATTTAACATTCTAAAATTTTCAAATAACTCATAATAAAACTCTTAGCATATTAAAAGCAATCTCAAAAGTTAAGCTCATTCCTCGCATCAATTTTAACTTCTATTCATGCTAAGTTATTCCAACAAAATCACAACTTTTAAATGGTAACTTCCTTTAATAAATCAAAACAACCTTCCATCACATCCTTCAAAATTCTCCCAAAATTTTTAATATTAGCAATCCCTCATTAAAATAAATTTCCAAATAATCTTATCAGTCAAATTTTTTTTTTTACCAAAAATCTAAATAGATTTGTAAATCCTCAATCATGGGACACAATTTCAAGTAAAGAAAAAAATTCTCAAAATCATTTTCAATTATTGTAAACCAAAATTTATCATCATTACTTCCACTTAAAATTCAAAATTTACTAAACTCGAAAATCGTAAGTTGTACAACTCAATTTAAATAATTCCTACGGCCATTTTTAAAAGCTAAGATCATTTTCAAACCAAGTTTATAACCGTTCAAAGGTGTATAACCATAATCCAATAAATCATAAATATCACAACTCGAAATCAATTAAATTTAATATTTGTTCCAAGACGTATAGATATAACCCAATACATCATAAATATCAAATCTCAAAAAGCCAATCAATTTCTTAAATCAGGGGTATAGAGAGTCTAGCTATATTTTCTTTTGTTCCTTACTGCAGTATCAATCCCATGGTGTTTACTATTTAGAAATCTCAAGATTAAAACTTTCCGTGGCAATATCCTACTTTACCAATTACTAATCATTAAATCACACTAAAAAGCCTTTTTAACTCAATTAGAGTCTTGAATGTATTCCAATTGCCAATATAACCATTCTAGCCATGTGTTTGACCTATGAGCATATACTAGTGTAGTCATCTTCCTAGTTGAAACTAATCACGAAAATAAGAATCAACGGTAGAAAGGAATCAAGCAAGATGCAATTCAAGGAGGTCGAACAAGAGTTCTGAATTTGAAGCCAAGGGAAGGGGTCAAGCTGTATGGATGAGATTCCTAAATTCTAATCCTATGTTGCAGGCTCACATCGGTACAATTACGTAACCGAAGTGACAAACTCGACTTGCATGGGCCACCACAAAAACATGTAACGCCCCAGTCCCAAAATACTTAGGACTAGGTACGCATCCATGCTAGTTGCATACATATGAAGTATACTCCAATATATGAAAACCTCGTACGTATACATAAGCTGTAAATGCAGTAAACCAAGAGTAATCTAATCTCATCCACAAATGAAGTATAAAAGATATCATATAATCAACTGTAATAAGTCCTTGTACAATACGTTGGGCGGAGACAAAGTCTACTACCAACTATCTCAAATAAAAGGGTACAAGAAGGAATAGAGGAATTAACAAGACTAGCCAAGTGCAATCATCTTTGAAGGATAGAGAAGATCGCGACCTCGGCTGGAACACCTGCAATATCATAGAAGCACACACACCTGGAGAGATAACCAGGTCCTCAGAGGGACGTAACAAGATACATGAAGAACATGCTATATGAACTGAATATAAATGCACCATAAAATAAAGATAAAGTAAAAGTGTCCAAACCATAACACGGCTCAATATCCCATCATCGAAACAGTAGGCTACCCCTCCAACCAAACAAGGACAAGGGGTAACTTACTATTCCGCGATGTGACATTTTTCCATTCCATGATTGGAACATAAAATTTGCTAAGTTATCCTAACCTTTCTAGTAGGCAATTTAGAAGACATCTCGATGTATGGGCAGGTGAAGGCTGACTCCCCCAAGACAACTCATAGCACGCACACGTCACGTACCAATACTATCAGTCGGCATAACTCGAGGCTAGCGGCCCACGTGACACATCAGTCCACATAGCTCGAGGCTAGTGACCCTCGCGACTCGACAACCGTAGTACGCAGTTACTACAACTTTTGGATTTGGGTAGCCCATACATTTAACTGTCTTCTCCCTCCCAAGGTCCCTAACAGAAGGTAGTTCACTAAGACTAGGTCCATATGCATACAAAAAGGCAAGAAGGAAAAATAATTGAAAGCAAAATAAAGTGAACTAAAAATAGCAAATAATGGATCCAACTATAAACAGATAATAAATATGCAGTAATAAATAAATAAAGATGCATCTAATTATAAACAGTAAATAAGGCAAGGTATCTTGCCCGCGGGTGGTACGAGAAACAGCAAAATCCAACAATCAGAATCGTCAACACGAAAGTCAAAATCCACAAGAAGCTCCGGATGCTGAAACAAACATCACGAACGAGTTTGGAATAAAAGATATGCCTAGGAAACGTCTGTCCAAAAGTTAAATTCTGGAACAGGGGCAAAATCGTAATTTTGGGTCAAAACGATGTCTGCCGTTGGACCCGCTTTGCACCGAAATACGTGCCAATATCTATGGTCTCTAAAGTCGTCAAACTACATGTCTACAGATTTGTTTTGATGAGACAAACCCAACGGTATGTCCAATTTTGGATTCCGGTGGGCTGCGCACAAAATCGCCCGTTGAGTGGGATTGTGGGCCCGCCAAAATAGCGTCCCGATCAACGGTCTCAGAATCGGACCAAACATGGCTCACAGGACCAGAAAAATATTTCGAGTCCAATGCCGCAAGTTTCATCGTGATATGATGAGCGTGCACAAAGTTGTGACTTAATTTGCAAAGGGTCGATACGGGGTATCTCGACGGATACGCACTGATTTCGTCGCGCACATGCAACAAAATCGGGTTCCGTCAGTTCCCACACGTCGACAACATCCATACGTGCCTTTTGATGCGTATAGTGTGTGACCACGTCGCCCGGTTTGTTGGGGCGCACGCCGTATAGGGTGTTTTTCCACTTTTTTGAAAATAGAATTTGATATATTTTTGAGAACTTTAACTACGTGTAACTTTCTACATAGTAGATGAAAAGTGAATCCAGAAGGTGTGTTACCATCTCGGTTATGTTGTTATTCTCTGCCATTAATTAGTTTCTACAAACTCCTATTGTACAGAAATAAAAGTGGCCGACAAGTTGGTGTTTCAAAACAGTTTTTAATATTACAGAAAAGTGGTTTTTCTCCAACTTCGTCTCGATTTTTCGAGCAAGTTGGATGGCCATGTCGAAATCCACCTGGGGGATCTCGAAGAGGGTTATTTGGACTTTCTACACGAATTTACGGATAAAAAATCGGAGTATAATTGACAGAGAAATTAATCGGGAAAGTGGGTTACCTTAAAGTGGGAATCTGTTGTTGTTGTTGTTGTCGTCGTCGTCGTCGTTTTCGTCGCCGCTGTCGCTCCGACGAGGCTGACACGCACGTCGAGGAGAGAGAGGAGGATGGAGGAGAGAGGAGGAAGTAGATGGAGAAGAATTTAGGGTTTGGTTTTGACTAAAACATATATATATATATATATATATATATATATATATATATATATATATATATATATATATTACTATATATATTAGGTTAAGGAAGGGAGGGTTGCGGCCCCTTTGCAGCATGATGCTGCTGCTTCTAATTGCTTTAATGGGCGGCCAAAGCAAGCTGTTATTGCTTCTATTTTAATTGTAGTCGGTTCCCACATGGTGGGGCCGACCACATATATACTCTTTTTTTTTCTTTTCTTTAACCTAATGTATTCTTTTATATATATACATATATACAATTATATCTATATCTATTATGCATATATCTACATGTACCATAAAATCTCCACAAATTTAGATAATAATTTAATATTATCTATTCAAATAATTAATGTATTTAAACACATGTACATACATATATACAAATTCAATTAACCATAAAAGGCAACAGTTAATAATATTTAGTAGTAATAATTAATGTACTTATTCATAACAAAAATAACATTAACAATAATAAAATATTAAAATAGTCAAATGGGGTCTTGTTGGACTTATACCGTACTTCCTTATCCGGGTCCAGAATATTTTGCAAATATTGCAAAATATTATTTAAATAATAAAGTATCAATAATTGCTCAAAAATAAAATAATTAGAAATTGTACATGAAATTCTAAAATAATTTAGGAATATTGCTACGTACATAAAATAGGTCTACATGGCCACCTTGGTCACACCATATGTCTACTTGGGCTTGGGTTTGGTCCAGGTCCAGTTCGGGTTGGTTTGGTCTAACCTGGTCAATAAAATTATTAAATAAAATAATAGTTAAATAAAATATTTTAAATGAGTCATTACACAATTCGGCCTGGTTTTCCTAGTTCGGTCATCCCCATGGCAAGGCTTTCCCACACATGGTAGTACACTAGTCAAGGCACACTGTTACATCTTCCGTGCCAAAATTCATGGTAGTCTTGTGTTCCAAAATTCAACAATGGCTAAGGTCATTATTAATAATTAGTAAAAAAACCATAAATTGTATAATTTTTTTTTTAAGTCTAATAAAAATAATAATAATAAAGATAGGGGTTTTACACCCTCTCCTGCCCTTATGTGGGCCCATGTTGGATCCGATGCTCTGATTGTCGGGCAAACGACCAACGATACGGCCATCGAAGCCAGGGCCCGAGGAATTGCTGCAAAGCCAGTCTCGACAGTCAAGGTGGTTATAGAGACGGCTATACCCCCCGAACTATTGAGCGTCTCATCGATGGCTCTTTCTGTGTCTGCTCTAGTATAGGGGCAGAGTTCAGCTCTTGCTTCTGCTCCTGGTCCTTGGGTTGCAGCTTCTCCAGTGACTTTAATAAGTCCGGCTGATAAGGAATATTATGCCCAGCTTCTGCTGGAGGCCATCCACAATGCTTTTACTCGTGGTATAGAGGGCATCTTGCACGGTCAGCTATTGGCCGGATGGATCCGGGACCTAGTGGAAGGTCAGTTGCAGCTCTTGTTCAATTATCCAGAATATGAGGCTCAGGTCGTGATTACAAAAGGATTGCTGGTTGACTTAAAAACTATTGCCCTAGAACTCCATGGTCTCGATCGCACCCTACCGGTCTTAGATACAGCAGAACTGGAGAAGATGGTTTCTGAGGAGTCCGCCAAGAGCAGATGCGCCGAGCTCTTTCAGATCGACGTATGGAGGTTGAATCAAAGATTGCCGAACTGGCTGACGTCGAAGGGGCTCGAGTCCGCCATTGTGCAGCTACAGAGGAGCACTGCAGAGACCTCCGAGAACAGATTCAGAAGCTGACGGATGCTCTGGTCCTTGCCGAGGGTGACCTAAAAGAATTATATGACCACAGAGAGGTCCTTCACTACCGTTCGGAGGCTCTGACTCAAGAGAGGGCGGATATCAGCGTCCGGCAGGCTGAATTGGCTCTTGCGCGTCAGGCTTGGACCCCTGTCAGAGACGAGACTGCCATATTCTAGGAGGCCGACAGGAGGGCCCGCGCATGGATCGCACAGCGGAGGGCTCATCTGATGAGCCGGCTGGAAGACCTTCAGGACCAGTCTTCCTAGTTTTGATTTTCTGCTCCGTTTTGTCCTTCAACTTGTGAGGGACCATATGTATTTTTTTATGATAGAAAACATTGCCTTCTTTATATCTGAAGTTTTTGTTTTTCCTTCTCTGTTCTGTCTATCTTCATGGTTGTGAATTCTGTGCAGAGATGAGAATTCCCTCAGAGGGGCTAGGTTTATTAGGGACGGGGTGTTTACTCAGAGGTTATATGGACGTGGCAAACATAGGAGTTTTTGTAGAGACACTTTTCTTACTCATAGGTAATATGGACATGGTAAGGATCGACTCTCCTGGGGTATAGAATGACTCAGAGGTAATGTGGACGTGAAGGGTTCTATAGATGACAATTGTGGAGAATTGTCAGGGAAAGGGTGCATTGCTCGGAGGTTATATAGACATGGCAAGCATCCTTCTTCCAAGAATAATAGTTTAGAGGTAATATGGACGTGACTATTTTTCTTAGAGAGTTATGACAACTTTGGGGTTATCATAACGGGGTGACTACTTGTCACGACCTGCACCCGCTTTTCGGATACGAAGCGTGTCCAAGCCCAGCCTACGCCGCAGAGTCGACGGTAGAACGTTGTCTATAACTCACAAGTCACTGAATCTAGAATCACATGGAACTATATCTCATCCACGGAATAATAAATAATCAACTAAAACCAATGAATGTCGATGAAACTGAATAATAGAGAGTATAAACCGAATGTTTCCAAAATACAAGTGACGTTCGGTGGACACAAATCCACTTCCAATAGACGGAAATACAATAAAAACATGCAATAAACTATCTGAGTCCAAACTGTTAATCAAATGACAACCTCAGCTGCAACTGTGGTTTGATGCTGGCTCACAGCTGCTCGTCTGCTCCTGGCTTAAACTCGACTAAACCTGAAGAGATCATCAGGTCTTCAGAGGACTAACAAGATACATAAAAATGAGCCTTTCTAACAGTTTATTATGCATAGAGAAAATCTAGGATAAAACAAGTAAAACTAAGCAGTAATGAAACACGAATCTGTGAACTGTCTACGCATAAATGAACTGCTGGACGAAAATGAGAGAACACATGTCAATGTCAATGGATAACCGATCGAATACGCAAACCCTTGCCCCTAGTGTGGACTCACAGTTTGATCAACTACTAACCCTCGCCCCTAGTGTAGACTCGCAGGTTAGCTTCGAGAATCACCCTCGCCCTTAGTGTGGACTCGCAGGTGCGGATAGATAACTACTAACCCTTGCCCCTAGTGTGGGCTCGTAGGTTAGCTTCGAGATTTCAAGACAAGAAGGTATAGTAGTTCATTTTATGACTTCTCGTCCTTTGACATGACTCAATCAAGACACAAGTATGAACACGTCCAATAAAATATAGGGTTGTGAACAAGGACTATATATCAATGAAGTAAGCTACTAGCATGATATAAAAAAGCACATGTCAACAATAAATGAAAGAAACTGGATAATGAAGGACAGTACATGTAAATAAAGCTGTAAAGAAAGGCAAGGTATACTTGCCTATGGTCCTGAGCTGCTAGCATGGGTCAGAATCTGTATCTCGGTCCAAGTAACCTAATTTATACATTCACAATGTCAATGAGTAATTCAAAATCATTTGCAATCTATCTACTTGGTCTCCTTTAAGTCTCTAGGTCAAATTTTATTTGATTGGGTCTATTAGCACTTGGCCAGTTTAAGGTTCTGATCTGAAGGGACGTGGGTTTAAAACCCACTATTGTCTTATATGGGATAGCCAGGTTTTTACACTTACTAAACATTCCCTTATAGTAAGCCTATGCAGACTTCTAGTCTGTTTATGGTCTGGACTCCCCGCTTGGGTACCCACCTAAGAGAGGTCTGACATCACCAAGCCAGATATCCTTAGGGTCGCCCCAACCGTTGGTACCCTACTGCTCGTGTACACCTTGCTAGGTATAGAAGCCTAATCAACCATCGAGAACTCAACCAATATTGGCATAAATTCAATCACAACTTGTATCAGCTTTACTATTACCCATTGCATAGTGGTTAGTTTGCTAGTTCAAACTGGCAACACTAAAGGTTAATGATGTAAAAAAAAATCTGAGCAATGAATAATAACTGATACTTGTATATCCTAAAATGCAAAATATTGTATGAAACTCTGATACTAAATACAAAACCTGATACTATGGATACACGCGATTGGAAAAGCCTGATATTATGGTATATCAAAATACGATATGGGTTTGGGATATCGTGTAGGATGATACTTCCTAAAAGTATAAATCTGACGCAAGAGTCCGATACCAGCCCTTAACATGATACCTGGTATACAATAATATGTGGTCTCTGTCATCTGTTATCGTATCAGTAACTCTAGGGACGTATCCTATGTTCCAGGAGTCTATCCTGCTCCTCATGCTCCAGGAGTCTATATAACCTGTATAGTCCTGTGGTCTAGGATAACACTGATACTCCTATACCCCATCATTTGCTCAATACATTTGCATGTACATTAGTACCCCTTGGTATTGCCTATGTGTCTGCTCCTCCTAACCAATGGACACACAAAAAACCCCAACTTGGTACATACCTCTGACTTGATACCCCATCCTTGTCATTAACTATAGGGTCTCTATCTACTGTCTTGATACTCGCTATAGGCTAATACTAACTTGTATCAATTAATAATTAAACATGTATTATCTGGTACATTACCATGTGTCTTGGACAAGTGGATACATGAGTGCATCCTTATCCTAGCCTGTACCAGGTGGACTGCTCCCTAGTACTATGGATCGAGTTTTGTTGTCCAATATCACATCCGATACCCAAGTCGAGTATGACATCAGATTTGATACCCAAATCGGGTATGACATCAGATCTGATACCAATGCAATAACAATCTATTATGAAGTTGGAGTATCAAGGTATAGATGGATATTTCCTGGTTTAATACTAGGGGATGTGAAGTTAATGTACTAGGTTATGGTCTGATTCTTCCTGATAGATGATATGGAATGGCTGTATCATTACGGAGGCTACACAGTTTATCTAACCACTGACTCTAATTTCCCATAATCATCCTAGTATCATACACATAGCTACTCCATTACTCGATACCTACTAACTTGTACCCTTCTTTATCATCAACTATGTATCTTTTCAAACATAAATTCGAATAACTGGTGGGCTTGGTCTTACTTCCCACGAGATCAAAAAATTGAGGGTTCTAAGTAATACCTGATTGGAGCTCTGTGATGTCGACAAGGGTTTGGAACTCCTCCTCTCTGCCAACCACTTGGTTCCTTGAAGATGGAAAAGTAAAGAATTTAGGGTTTACGAGGGATCGGTGGTTCCTTGCCCTTATATATCCAGTTCTTGGATATGGTCAAAATGTTTATAGGATTAGGAGAGATTTAAATTTGAATTGGATTCAACATCGGAATACAGGGCAGTGGGTTTTAGTTTTCGGTTATGTAAAATTTGAATATGAATAAAGCTCTTAAGCCCCTTTAGAAATGGGTTCCTTACAAAACACCCATTCCTATATCTTCTAAACAAATTTAATAATGAGGCTATGTATATATAAGCATTTAGAAATTAAAAAAGAAAGAAAATTTTGGTCTAAGTATTTACAAATCTACCCACCTTAAAAACAATTTCGTCCTCGAAATTCAATAAGCTATGACCTTCTAAGAAGAAAGGTCAAAATAGGTGGCTACTAAAATATTTCCAAGTACTCACAATTCAAAATCAATTTTGGACTATCTATCAATACCACTAATTTATTCTCTTAGAAATTTCCGTCATCTGTTCCTTGTGGTGTCTCTATATCCTCCGTGATCATGGTAAAAGCTTGCCCTCCTTTTGCGGTTGGTTGTGGTAGGGCATCGCATTTCTCTTCGGACAATTTTGAGATAAATGTTGGTTGGATCCACAAGTCCAACACAACCCTAATCTGCCACGATAATTTTCTTGAGTGTGGCCTTTCTTCGAGCAATACTGCAGGTGGGAACATCTTGGACATGATGTGGGGCTGCTTGTGGCTGCTACTGATGCTGTTGTGCTGAGGTCTTCCCTGGAACGTTGGGACGTTTTGCTGGGGTTGATTGGTTGTTGCCTCCTTCGAATGCATCTTAATTCCTCTTCGGCTTGTGGCTCATTCTTCTTCTACTGCTTGTGCGACTATCAAGATCTCCTCGTAGGTGGTGGCTCGACTGGTGGCGATGGCTAGGCATATCTCGTAAGATAATCCCTTTCTGAATCATCGGGCCTTGTCTTCAAAGGTGCTGACCATGCTCTCTGTGAAACGGCTGAGGTAAAAAAACTCCGAAGTGTACTCGTCGACGGTAAGGTTGCCCTGCTTTAGGTGCTCGAACTGACTCACCAACGCCTCTCGTGCTACGTACGGATAGAATTTTTTCTTGAACAATTGCTTGAATTCCTCCCAAGTCACGTCTGGAGCAGAAAATAAAGGCTCGTCTTGGTACCACGTCCGTACGATATCGAAAAGCTGTCCACTAGCTGACTCAACCTTCAGATCTTCTGAGACTCAGGCCATCTTCAGGTATCACTCCACGTTCTCTAACCAATCATCAGTATAGAAAATCCCCTCTGTCCTATGGAATTCCCTGGGCCTGAGGTCCATGAAGTTCTTGGAGGTTCCAGGACGTTGTCGGAGAGCAACTCTAATCTGAAGAGCCTCTCTCAAAGTGTCGTGGAACATGTTGGCATGCTTCTGGAAGATCCCGAGGAGTGTGACATTGCCCAGTGCTGGTGGCGGAGGTAGAATAGGTGCTGGATACATCGTAGGTGTCGGATGCATCATAGGAGCTGGATACATCGCCGATGTTGGATGCATAGGAAAAGCTGGATACATCGCTGATGCTGGGTGCATGATTGGTACTGGATGTGGAACACGTATTGGATGTGGAACTCGTGCTGGTGGTGGAACAAATGCTGGGGACAGAACGGGTGCTGGTGGTGGAGTCTGCAGAGGAAACCACAGAGGTGGTGGAATGTTGTCTCTACGGAATCTCGAGAGCTGCGGCTGTGGCGGATTGCCTATATGAGTGAGTTAGCCTCCCTACGTCGGTAGGGTCATGTACGTGAAGAATCCTCCTGCAGTCGGGTGGGGTGTTCAGGGAAGCGGTGTTCATGTCTTGAGAATCCATTTACTGCAATAAAAGAAAACATTTTAGTCACTGAAGGATTTCAAGCAGGATGCAAGCCAAGGATTCAAATAAATCAAGGATTAGAGTCTAATAATGAGTCAAGACATGTGGATGAGATCCTAAGTGTCTAATCCTATTCGCAGGCTCACGTCGGTACAGTGATGTAACCGAAGTGATTAACGTAGACCTGTATGTACCACCAAAAAACTTGTCACGACCCGCACCCGTTTTTTGGATACGAAGCATGTCCAAGCCCAACCTACGCCGCAGAGTCGGCGGTAGAACGATGTCTATAACTCACAAGCCACTGAATCTAGAATCACATGGAACTATATCTCATCCACAGAATAATAAAGAATCAACTAAAATCAATGAATGTCGATGAAACTGAATAATAGAGAGTATAAACTGAATGTTTCCAAAATCTAAGTGACGTCCGGTGGACACAAATCCACCTCAAGATTTCAAGATAAGAAGGTATAGTAGTTCAGTTTATGACTTCTCGGCCTATGATACGACTCAATCAAGACACAAGTGTGAACACGTCTAATAAAACACAGGGTTGTGAACAAGGACTATATATCAATGAAGTAAACTACTAGCATGATATGAAAAAGTACATTTCAACAATAAATAAAGGAAACTGGATAATAAAAGACACTGCATATAAATAAAGCTGTAAAGAAAGGCAAGGTATACTTACCTGTGGTCCTGAGCTGCTGGTATGGGTCACAATCTGTATCTCGGTCCAAGTAAACTAATTTATACATTCACAATGTCAAAAAGTAATTCAAAATCATTTGCAATCTATCTACTTGGTCTCCTTTAAGTCACTAGGTCAAATTTTATATGATTGGGTCTGTTAGCTCTTGGCTAGTTTAAGGTTCTGATCTGAAGGGACGTGGGTTTAAAACCCACTACTGTCTTATATGGGATACCCAGGTTTATCACTTATAAAACATTCACTTGTAGTAAGCCAATGCTGACTTCTAGTCGATTTATGGTCTGGACTCCCTGCTTGGGTACCTACCTAAGAGAGGTCTGACATTACCAAGCCAGATATCCTTAGGGTCGCCCCAACCGTTGGTACTCCACTGCTCGTCTACACCCTACTAGGTATGGAAGCCTAATCAACCATCAAGAACTCAACCAATATTGGCATAAATTTAATCACAACTTGTATCAGCTTTACTATTACCCGCTGCATAGTGGTTAGTTTTCTAGTTCAAACTGGAAAATCTAAAGGTTAATGATGTAAAAAATCTGATCAATGAATAATGACTGATACTTTCATATCCTAAAATGCGAAATATGGTATGAAACTCTGATACTAACTACAAAACCTGATACTATGGATACAAGCGATTGGAAAACACTGATACTATGGTGTATCAAAATATGATATGGGTTTGGGATATCATGTAGGATGATACTTCCTAAAAGTATAAATCTGACACAAGAGTCCGATACTATCCCTTAATATGATACCTGATATGCAACGATATATGGTCCCTGTCCTCTGTTATTGTATCAGTAACTCTAGGGACGTATCCTATATTCCAGGAGTCTATTCTGCTCTTCATGCTCTAGGAATCTATCTAACATGTATAGTCATATGGTCTGGGATAACACTGATACTCCTATACCCCATCATTTACTCAATACATTTTCCTGTACATTGGTACCCCTTGGTATTGCCTATGTGTCTGTTCCTCCTAACCAATGGACACACAAGAAATCCCAACTTGGTACATACCTCTGACTTGATACCCCACCCTGGTCATTAACTATAGGGTCTCTATCTACTGCCTTAATACTCGCTATAGGCTAATACTAACTTGTATCAATTAATACTTAAACAGGTATTATACTTGAACAAGTATTATCTGGTACATGACCATTTGTCTTGGATAAGTGGATACATGAGTGTATTCTTATCCTAGCCTGTACCAGGTGGACTGCTCCCTAGTACTATGGGTCGGGTTTTGTTGTCCAATATCACATCTAAAACACAAGTCGAGTATGACATCAGATCTGATACCCAAATCGGGTATGATATCAGATCTGATACCAATGCAACAACCATCTGTTATAAAGTTGGAGTATCAAGGTATAGATGAATATTTCTTGTTTAATACTAGGGGATGAAGTTAATATACCAGGTAATGGTCTGATTCTCCCTGGTAGATGATATGGAATGGTTGTATCATTATGGAGGCTATACAGTTTATCTAACCACTGACTCTAGTTTTCCGTAATCATCCTAGTACCATACACATAGCTACTCCATTACTCGATACCTACTAACTTGTACCCTTCTTTATCATCAACTATGTATCTTTTAAGACGTAAATTCGAATAACTGGTGGGCTGGGTCTTACTTCCCATGAGATCAAAAAATTAAGGGTTCTAAGTAATACCTGATTGGAGCTCTGCGATGTCGACAATGGTTTGGAACTCCTCCTCTCTGCCCACCACTTGGTTCCTTGAAGATGGAAAAGTAGAGAATTTTGGGTTTACGAGGGATCGGTGGTTCCTTGCCCTTATATATCCAGTTCTTGGATATGGTCGAAATGTTTAAAGGATTAGGAGAGATTTAAATTTGAATTGGATTCAGCATCGAAATATAGGGCAGAGGGTTTTAGTTTTCGGTTATGGAAATTTTGAATATGAATAAAGCTCTTAAGCCCCTTCACAAATGGGTTCCTTACAAAACACCCGTTCCTATATCATCTAAACAAATTTAATAATGAGGCTATGTATATGTAAGCATTTAGAAATAAAAAAAAAAAAAAAAATTTTGGTCTAAGGGTTTACACTACTCGGAGGTAATATGGACATGGTAGACACGATGTAGAATAACACTTCAGAGGTAATATAGACGTAAATATTTTCTAGAATGTCATGACAACTTTGGGGTTATCATAACGGGCTGACTACTCAGAGGTAATATGGACATGGTAGACAGGATGTAGAATAACACTTAAGAGGCAATATGGTTGTAAAATATTTTCTAGGATGTCATGACAACTTTGGGGTTATCATAACAGGGTGACTACTCAGAGGTATTATGGACATGGTAGACACGATGTAGAATAATACTTCAGAGGTAATATAGACGTAAAATGTTTTCTAAGGATTATGACAACTTACAACTATTGTGGAGGAGGTGACTACTCAGAGGTAGAGAGTACATGGTAGACACATCTTAGGATAACATTTCAGAAGTGAGGTCATGAAATGTTACCCGAAAGATTCATCATGATTACTGGTTCACTGTGTTGGAAGCCTAGTCCAGATGGACCCTCATGACTCCGTCTTGAGGCGTGGAGAACGGGATGAGCCCTTGAGCATTGTCCCGTGCTGGCGGAAGGTTGACTACTTCCATCATCGCCTTTGGAGTAGGGATGTTGCCATCTTGTGCCTCTGCGGCTGGAAAACTCCCAAACTGGAGAGTAACCATGTTGGATGTGACAGTCTTCTCTTCGTAATCCAACGATATGATGTTGGCGTTAATGAGACACAAAATTTTCCCCTTCAATTCATAGTTGTCCTGTATTGAGTGATGGATGTACTGGTGATAATGACAGTACTTGGGATGGTCCACCTTTCTTACTTTATCGAGACGCCTGGGTGGCAGGATGGAAAGTTTGCCACTCTTCGTAAGCATCTCTAAGAGCTCCAACGTATCCTCGTCATTGAAGGAATAAGTCTCCCTCGGCCTCTGCGCTTTCGCAGACTTTGGGTTCGCAGCTGCTGAACCTTTGGAGATGTCGACAGTCATAGCTTGCTTGCCTTTTCGTCTTTAGGGTTATTGTTGTACAAGACTCCCCTTATCTTCGGGCATAGGAAAGTGTATCCCCAGGAGCTGTAGTCCTTGGCTTTCCTTTGTGCGGCATCCACTTATGGAATGAAAGGCGTCGACTTCGTACAGGGAGCACTGTGCCACAATTTATAGCGGGCAACATGTTCTTGCGGTAGGAGTCCATAAGCATAGGCTCGGCATGCCGGGTGGTAATCTGAGGGTCCTTGCGGAAGCGCTTGATGTATACACAGACAGGCTTTTTCTTTTTTTGGATAATTTCCATGAGGGTCGACATGGTCATATCCATGCCTCCTTCGTAGAATCGATCTACGAACCGAGTCTTCATGTCTTCAAAGGACGAGATGCAGTCGTCCGGGAGACTGCAGAACCACTCATTGGCTACCTCCTACAGGGCTCCTATGAATACGTTGGACAGGAGGGGTCTTCTTTGGCAGATGCCCCATTACTGAGGCAAAGTACCTCTTGTATTGTCGGGGAGACCCTTCCTTCATAAGGTGTAAGCGTCTACGGATTATATTGGAAGGATAGACGACGTTGTCCACTCGGCAGGGTATGACTACCGAATCCCCATCTTTCGGAGCATTGCTTACTTCTTTATGGCATCATGACAAGCACGCAGCTCCTTGATGGCTAGTATCTCGGCCAGCATTACGGAGCCTGTAGCCGATGGAGTAGACAAGGATGGTCCTGCCTGATTGGCAGTAGGAAACTACTAGATTCGTCATTTTCATGGCGGATCACGCGCAGGTGTAGAGCAACAGGGGCCAGCTACTCTTGAAGTCGATTATGACCGAAGACAGGGTCTTCATGGTATCCGTTAGAGTATCCAACTTTCTCCGAGGACTTTGATACGCCAGAGAGCTTTGCTGTTGTCTTCGCATTGCCGTCGGCTATGAAGATAGACCGAGTGTGAGGGTGACCGAGGGAGCCGTGGATCCTTCACTTTCTGGCTCAAACGCCTGAGTCGCTGCCTGAGGATAACCGTAAGATTGTAATCTTCTCCGAACTCAGTATGGTTGCTACCCCCGATCTGGTGACTAGTTACGCCAAATAGAGCATCCGTGTCGTATTGTACCTCGTCAGATTGGAACACAGGGTTGTTGTGCATGGTTGGAGGCTGGCAACCCCCAATTTTGACAAGGCATCCAATACAGATTTGGAACGAGTGCCTTGGAACACACTTGCATAGGGTACCTTTGTTTTACTGTTCACTGACTTCCTCTTCGGTTTAGCAACCGATATAAGGATCATGGGAAGGTGTTTGAGAGCTCTGGAACCGTGCACCGCGTAGCATATGGCGATGCGGGGCTCGTCTTCTCTATGTCTCACGACCCCTGTTAGGCTCTATCGTGGAGTCGGCGTGGAGTAGAGTCTCTGGAAGATGGAGCGCCTGCTTGGCGATGGTGCAGCCATCTACTGACAACGGCAGTTGATGGTAATCTGGGTCTAAGGGTGCCTGATTTAGGCACGTCTTACGCCACAGATTCTTCTTCCGTTTGGGAGAGTTGGCTCTTCTGTCGTAGCACTCCAATTGTACATATAGGGAAGCTGTATGTAATCTCGGTCAGGACGGGCCAGGCGAGGAAGACTCCTGTCGCTCCTGCGGAAACGCCGCTCGCGTGACCTCTCGTCAGGAGGGCCTGGCGAAGGAAGACTCCTGTCGCTCCTGCAGAAATGCCGCCGTGGGACATACCCCCTGGCTTGGCTTATGATGAGGAGTACCCCAATAGAAGGAAGATTCGACTGGTTGAGGTATTGGAGCGCGAGAGCCAATCTTGTATAGCTTTCGCGGCTGCGCGTGTTACTGTCAACACGGGCCTCTGGTTGTCGTTGGTGCCGACATTTGTTGTACGAAGTAGAGCTACCTGGAATCTCTTCTACTACCCCCAGGGGTGAGAGTAATATTCTGTGTCCGTCGAAGGTTTACCTGAAGGAAAGGATTTGTAGAAGGCAAATCTCCTTCGACAATAATCCCGTCGTGAGGTGTTGGACTGGTGTGTGCTTCCTTTGGCATCGTCTATCATCAGATCAACCATGGAACCACCATCTCTTTGCCATACTTTTCCGAGACGGAAATCGAGCAAGGAATAAGGCTGTAGCAGCCGGGATCTTCCTTGTGGCCATGACGATGAGGGGGTCCTGAGATACAGTTCCCACCATCGTGCTGTGGCTGCAGTCGCCTTAGGCCTCCAGAACGTAGAGTCTTCTTCGGTTGTATGAACCGCTTCGAACTCTTCAACTTTTCATCAGAGGGGAGATCTTCAAAAGCCTGCCGGTCGAAGCGTACGACCAGCATGTCTTGAGAAACTTCCAGCAAGTTATCATCAGATGCATTACCACTTTCTCGTTGGAGGAGAAGGTAGTCCCCAGCAGAGTCGTAATTTTGTCAACGTAACAGAAGGTTGAACGAAATTTTTTTTGAAGTATAAGGTATCTGTGTACAAAGAAGGAAGTCCTAAAAGGATATTCTAAGTACAGGGAGAAAGGTTTCTGGGAAA